>PISX010004624.1:0-118382 GCA_004024625.1 Mellivora capensis | reverse complement strand
CGTGTTAAAGTCTCCTACTATTATTGTATTGTTGTTGATATGTTTCTTTGATTTTGTTATTAATTGGTTTATATAGTTGGCTGCTCCCATGTTAGGGGCATAGATATTTAAAATTGTTAGATCTTCTTGTTGGAGGGACCCTTTGATTATGATATAGTGTCCTTCCTCATCTCTTATTATAGTCTTTGGCTTAAAATCTAATTGATCTGATATCAGGATTGCCACCCCAGCTTTCTTCTGATGTCCATTAGCGTGCTAAATTGTTTTCCACCCCCTCACTTTAAATTTGGAGGTGTCTTCGGGTCTAAAATGAGTTTCTTGTAGGCAACATATTGATGGGTTTTGGTTTTTTATCCATTCTGATACCCTGTGTCTTTTGATTGGGGCATTTAGCTCGTTAACATTCAGGGTAACTATTGAGAGATATGAATTTAGTGCCATTGTATTGCCTGTAAGGTGACTGTTACTATATATTGTCTCTGTTCCTTTCTGATCTACTATTTTTAGGCTCTCTCTTTGCTTAGAAGACCCCTTTCAATATTTCCTGTAGAGCTGGTTTGGTGTTTGCAAATTCTTTCAGGTTTTGTTTGTCCTGGAAGCTTTTTATCTCTCCTTCTATTTTCAATGATAGCCTAGCTGGATATAGTATTCTCGGCTGCATGTTTTTCTCTTTCAGTGCTCTGAATATATCATGCCAGTTCTCTCTGGCCTGTCAGGTCTCTGTAGACAAGTCTGCTGCCAATCTAATATTTTTACCATTGTATGTTATAGACTTCTTTTCCCGGGCTGCTTTCAGGATTTTCTCTTTGTCGCTAAGACTTGTAAATTTTACTATTAGGTGACGAGGTGTGGACCTATTCTTGTTGATTCTGAGGGGGGTTTTCTGCACCTCCTGGATTTTGATGCTTGTTCCTTTTGCCATATTAGGGAAATTCTCTACAGTAATTCTCTCCAATATACCTTCTGCTCCCCTCTCTCTAAGAAAGCAAATATTTTTTAATGTTTTATTCAACTGTTGGAAAGAACACAATGATACTGCGTTACATGAGACTGCATATGCATGATTTTAAAAAATTTATCAACTTCTATTTTTTAAAAAAATTTTGTTTATTTATTTGACAGACATCACAAATAGGCAGAGAGGCAGGCAGAGAGAGAGGAGGAAGCAGGCTCCCCACTGAGCAGAGAGCCCCATGTGGGGTTGGGTCCCAGGACCCTGGGATCATGACCTGAGCCGACGGCAGAGGTTTTAACCCACTGAGCCACCCAGGCCCCCCCAAAATTTATCAGCTTCTACTTGAACTAGTAGTCATAACCAGTACACTCCACATTCAGTGCTGTTTTCATTTGTTTAATCTCTGTTTATTCTTTGTTACTTAATTGTATGAGTTTCTTTTTCGTTAGGCTAATTTGGTTATTTTTCCTGCTAATTTATATTGCTCTAAACAAAGGGAGTGGTTGGAGTAAATCTTGGTTCTTCTCCTGACAGCTCATTTTCAGACACACTGCTCTCTCTGAAGTTGTTGATCTGGCTGTCATAATTGCACAGTGCCATAGAACCGCTGGAACATATATTTGATCCATTGTATTATGCTGCACAGTTACCAATTGCATGTCCATCTTGGCTCTGCACCTATTTTCATGGAAATTCTTTCTTGGCTATTCTTAGATATTCTCTATTTCCTTCTACTTCTACCCATCCATACCCTTTATGCATCTTAGAGTTTTAATGAATTAAACTCCAACATACACATTAGCTGCTAAAAATACTACACTAACAGTCACAATCAAAACCATTCCTATAAACCTGTATTAGGAAATGCTGATTGCAGGGAACTTGATGGAAGTGTCCTATTTTCTGGAGTCATTTGTTTTGATGAGAGCCTGAGTGTAAATTCTGTACAAAACGCGGACTGCTATTATGCACTTAATTATGTGCAAAGTAAACTTGTACAACTCTAAACAGCAAAATGCCACCTAATAATGGATAGCTCCAGATTTATGGTATGCATGTCCAATCTGTAAAGGCTTCTATTCATGAATCTAAAATGAATGGAACATTACCTAAATGATCCAAAATGAAGAATTTAATACATTGCTCTACCCTTATTGCTACTTATTTCTTGTCAGCAGATTTTTCATTTTGCCTTAATTTATTGTACATAAACACTATGCAAATGTTTTGGTCATATTTAAAAACATATGGCTTGTGCTTATGATTACTGGTTAGGCATTTTATTACAAATTACTTGCTAAGCAAATCACTTTCTTAATTATACAGGTCAACATATAATCACTGTGCCCACATGACTTGTTATACAAAGCTCCACTAAGTAAACATACTGTGCATAATTTAGGAAATATGTTTATATGTTGTCCCCAATATATGTGTTAGGGTTGCCTCCTGGTTATTTCCATCAGTGTAAATGGAATTTTTTTTTAAGGAACATTTTAAATTTTGTATTTTCTGCTACTATAGGGGCTGTTTTGAAAATTGATACCAAATAAAATAAAATTTGATAGTTTTGTATCTATCTCCCAAATGAAAATGATAATTAAAAAGCTGCTAACTAAATTCACATAAGATTATATTTTATTAATTTATATAACCATTTGTTTTGATCCTTCTTTGTTTCAGAAAGTTAATATGACTTACAAAAATGCCAAAATTTGACAACTTAAGGAATAGCTAAATATCTGGGTATTAAGAGAAAGAAATTGGAGGAAATAAAATGTATCGGGATTACAATTAATTCACAGGATACATGCTGATAGAGTTTTGAGAGTTGGACACATACTTGACCTCAAGCATTTTATTAGTCAAAACAGACACAGAAAAACAAATGGTTAATAATACACTGTCAAACCAATCCAGTGTGTTTC
Source organism: Mellivora capensis (assembly GCA_004024625.1). Taxonomy (NCBI): domain Eukaryota; kingdom Metazoa; phylum Chordata; class Mammalia; order Carnivora; family Mustelidae; genus Mellivora; species Mellivora capensis. The sequence continues at coordinate 115,499 of PISX010004624.1, read as the reverse complement.
AGAGAAGCACACTGATTTTTGGTTCTAAAACTACAGAAGTGTATCCTGTGCATCCTTTTAGTGAAAATACTCTTTTATTTAAAAGCAATCCCAGATATGTCTGTGTAGATTCATGATGTGTAGTAAATGTACCGTCATGGTGTGGCATGTTGATAGTGGGAAGGTTGTGTGTGTGGTAGGGAGGACAAAGGGTGAAAGGGGATTCTCTGCTTTCCATTCCATTTTGCTGTGGATCTAAAACTATTCTAAAAAGTTTATTAATTTAAAAACCTCCCAGACAATATTCTTATTATTAATTCTCATGACAGGTTGTAGGCTTTCCACATTCAAACCTTCCAGTATAAAAGGACAGCATAATTCCAAGTACAACTGAGTAAAAACTGCCTCCTGGGGATAATGAAGATGATGGGTATATAGGTCAAAACAGTGCAGTTTTGTTGTGTGGCATTAAACAATGCCTCCTTTAAGCTATTTCTGTAAATCAGTGTGCATCCCAGATTCGAAATTGATACATACATCCCAGACTCTTATGAAGCATTTACATGGGTCCTAACTCATTAAGTCACCAATATATAATAAAATGGTTTTATAGTAGAAAAATTGGTTTGAGAATTTCTTCTCTGAAAGTAACCTAGAAGCAAGGCATGCACTGATAGAAGAGATAACAAAAATAAATAAAATAGTTGGGAATGGTGTGGTAGGGGTCCTTTTGGATGGAAAACAGATTGCTTTACTTGTCTTACATACATTCTTTTGCACCAAGGCATTTGAAATTGCATTAAACCAAGGGCTAGGTGTCTGATTTACTTTGAGAAAAATGTTCAGGTGCTTAACCATTTTAGCTAACTGTGTCTTAGATCAAATTCTGTATGCTGCAGCAAAAATCACTTTATTTCTTTTTAAAAAGTTTACATGATCATTTCACAAGGAGAAAAAACAGGTAACAGCAGATCCAAGTTCTTGTTTAAATTGCTATTGTTATTTTTGTTATTTTTTGTTGTGGAACTGGAATAGATGGAATGCCAATGCATGAGAGGTCAAAATATAAAATCAATTACCATATTTGTGCATTTCCAATTTCTGTGCAAAGCATATGGCTTTTTTCCGTCTTGTTTGGATAATTACTCCCTTGCCATTTCTCATTGCTATTATTATCAGCGTTCTTTTCATACTTTTTTTTTGTGGGGTGTAGGGGGACATGATATTATTGTGTACTTTTAAAATATTCTTCTGGCTTGATTGTACTGCATATCTGTTTATTCTAAAAATCAACAACTTTTTAAAAAGTGAATAAGACCAGAGAAAGTGAAAAACATAAGAAATGTTTCAGAGCCTCAGTACAAAGATGACTATACAGTCTATTTGCTATATTCAATTTTTTAAAAAAAGATTTTCATTATTGATTAGAATTATGGCATTTGGGGTATAGAACAAAAGGAAAAAGGCAATTAGTAACAACTAAAATTAAAATTACAACCCTTTAAATAGAAAATTCAAGTTAAGTTTGTGTCAAGATTCTCTCAAAATTTAAGTGTGTGTTTAAGTCAGTTGCCTCATTTTATACAAAAACAAACATTTCAAGAGGGAGGAGTCAAGACAGTGGAGGAGTAGCACACTGAGATGACATCAGGTAGCAGGAGATCAGCTAGATAGTTTATCAAACCATTCCGAACACCTACAAATCCAACAGGAGATCAAAGAGAAGAAGAGCAGCAATTCTAGAAATAGAACATTGACCACTTTCTGAAAGGTAGGACTTGCGAAGGAGTGAATCCAAAGCCATGGGAAGATAGACCATGGGGGGTGGGGCTGGCACCTGGAAAGTGGCGGAGCAATGGAGCACAAAATCGGAACTTTTAAAAGTCTGCTCCATGAGGGACATCACTCCAGAAGGTAAGCCAGGGTGGAGCCCAAGTAGGGACAGCGTGGTCCCAGGTGCTGCGGGGTCACAGAAGGATTGGGGGTGTCTGAGTGTTGCAGAGCTCGCAGGTATTAGAGTGGGGAAGCCAGCTACAGAGATGGAGCCTAGTGAGCTCTCAACTTGGGGTTACCTTAAACTGTGATCCTTGGCATAGTCAGAACACTGCTTTTTGAGCAGGGACCCTACAAGTGGCAGATCCAGGGATACCCCCCTGGAAGAGTGGCAGGAATCTGCTGGGGTTGGAGACTCCAGGTGGGGCTGTGTGCCAGAGACAAAGACGCTTGGTCACAGGCTGGGGGAACTCAGAGCATGGCGGAGGCCAGGGAGGCGAGAGTGATTGAGCGCTTTTCGCCCGAGTTCTTGGCTACTCCAGGCCAGAGATTGGGAGGCTGCCATTTTCATTCCCATCCTCCGGAACTCTACGGAAAGTGGAAAGCATTCAGGGAACAAAAGCTCCTGAAAGCGAACCTAGCAGATCATTTAGCCCGGCCCCTGGCAATTCCGCCTAGGCAAAGACACTTGAGAATCACTATAACAGTCCCCTCCCCCAGAGGATCAGCAAGAAATCCAGCCAAGACCAAGTTCACTTATCAAGGAGAACAGCAGAACTCCAGAGGAAGAGAAAGCAAAGCATGGAATTCATGGCTTTCTCCCCATGATTCTTTAGTCTTGCAAAGTTAATTTTTTTAATTTTATTTTTTTCTTACTCTAATTTTTTTAAAATTTTTACTCTTATGTCTTTTAACGTTTTTTAACTAGTTTATCTTAACAATTCCTTTCATAAAAGAAAAATCTTTTGAACCTTCGTTATTATAGTCATATTTTAGCCTTCATTGTATCTAACTTTATTTTTTGTATACTTATAGGATTTTTTCTTCTAAAAAATTTTGGAATACAGCTTCTTCTAATAGATCAAAATATATCCTTTGTTCTAGTCTCCAGCCTGAGCAAATTCTCTCCACTTTCTTTTTCCTTCTTTTCCCAACCAACTTGTCAACTCCTTTTTTAGAATTTTTAAAAAAAATTTTCATCTTTATAGTCATATTCCATCCCTTCATCGTGTTTACCCTTAATTTGTGTGTGTGTATATTCTTTATTTAAAACTTGGGAGGTAGTTTCTTCTAGGAGACCAAAAACTCCCAAAATTAAGTGGGTGGCTCTGTTCTGTTCACTGGTCTAATATATATATTTTCTTTTTTTTCTTTAAATTTTTTTTTTCTGAACTTCTTTTTACTCCCTCTTCCCCCCCCGATTTGGGGTCTCTTCAGATTTGGTTAATGCACATTTTCCTGGGGTCTTTGCCACCCTTTTAGTATTTTATTCTCTCCTTCATATATTCTTATCTGGATAAAATAACAAGGCGGAAAAACTCACCACAAAAAAAAGAACAAGAGGCAGTAATGAAGTCTAGGGACCTAATCAATACAGACATTGATAATATGTCAGATCTAGAGTTCAGAATGACGATTCTCAAGGTGCTAGCTGGCTCGAAAAAGGCATGGAAGATATTAGAGAAACCTTGTCTGGAGAAATAAAAGCCCTTTCTGGAGAAATAAAAGAACATATAACCAAGCTGAAATCAAAAAAGCTATTAATGAGGTGCAATAAAAAATGGAAGATCTTACTACTAGGATAAATGAGGTAGAAGAGAGGATCAGTGATATAGAAGACCAAATGACAGAGAATAAAGAAGCTGAGCAAAATGAGGCACAATAAAAAATGGAGACTCTTACTGCTAGGATAAATGAGGTAAAAGAGATAATTAGTGATATAGGAGACCAAATGATAGAGAATAAAGAAGTTGAGCAAAAGAGAGACAAGCAGCCACTGGACCACGCGGGGAGAATTTGAGAGATAAGTGATACCATAAGATGACACAACATTAGAATAATTCAGATAGAAGAAGAAGAAAGAGAGGGGAGCAGAAGGTATATTGGAGTGAATTATGGTAGAGAATTCCCCTAATATGGCAAAAGGGACCAAGCATCATAATCCAGGAGGTGCAGAGAAACTCCCTTAAGATCTATAAGAATAGGTCCACACCCTGTCATCTAATAGTAAAATTTACAGGTCTTAATGACAAAGAGAAAATCCTGAGAGCAGCCTGGGACATGAAGCCGGTAACATTCATGGTAAAAATATTAGATTGGCAGCAGACTTATCCACAGACACCTGGCAGGCCAGAAAGAACTGGCATGATATATTCAGAGTACTAAACGAGAAAAATATGCAGCCAAGAATACTATATCCAGCTAGGCTATCATTGAAAATAGGAGGAGAGTTTAAAAGCTTCCAGGACAAACAAAAACTGAAAGAATTTGTAAACACCAAACCAGCTCTACAGGAAATATTGAAAGGGGTCCTCTAAGCAAAGAGAGTGGCTAAAAGTAGTAGACCAGAATGGAACAGAGACAATATACAGTAACAGTCACCTTGCAGGCAATACAATGGCACTAAATTCATATCTCTCAATAGTTACCCTGAATATAAATGGGCCAAATGCCCCAATCAAAAGACACAGGGTATCAGAATGGATAAAAAAACAAAACCCATCAATATGCCGTCTACAAGAAACTCATTTTAGAGCCAAGACACCTCCAGATTTAAAGTGAGGGGTAGAAAACAATTTACCTTGCTAATGGACATCAAAAGAAAGCTGGGGTGGCAATCCTTATATCAGATCAATTAGATTTTAAGCCAAGTAGTATAATAAGATATGAGGAAGGACACTATATCATAATCAAAGGGTCTGTCCTACAAGAGGATCTAACAATTTTAAATATCTATTCCCCCCAACATGGGTGCAGACAACTATATAAACCAATTAGTAACAAAATCAAAGAAACACATTGAAAATAATATAATAATAGTAGGGTAATTTTACACCCCCTTCACTGAGTGGAAGATCATCCAAGCAAAAGATCAACAAGGAAATAAAGGCCTTAAATGACTCACTGGACCAGATGGACATCACAGATATATTCAGAACATTCCATCCCAAAGCAACAGAATACAAGTTCTTCTCTAGTGCACATGGAACATTCCCCAGAATAGATCACATCCTGGGTCACAAATCAGGTCTCAACAAGTATCAAAAGATTGGGATCATTCTCTGCATATTTTCAGACCACAATGCTCTGAAGCTAGAACTCATTCACAAGAGGAAATTTGGAAAAAACCCAAATACATGGAGACTAAAGAGCATCCTTCTAAGGAATGAATGGGACAACCAGGAAATTAAAGAAGAATTGAAAAAAATCATGGAAACAAATGATAATGAAAACACAATGGTTCAAAATCTGTGGGACACAGCAAAGGCAGTCCTGAGAGGAAAATATATAGTGATACAAGCCTTTCTCAAGAAACAAGAAAGGTCTCATATACACGACATAACCCTACACTTTAAGGAGCTGGAGAAAGAACAAGAAAGCCTAAACCCAGCAGGAGAAGGGAAATCATAAACATCAGAGCAGGAATCAATGATATAGAAACCCCCCCAAAAAAAAAAAAAAAACAACCAATAGAACCAATCAACAAAGCTAGGAGCTGGTTTTTTGAGAGGATTAATAAGATTGATAAACCCCTGGCCAGACTTATCAAAATGAAAAGAGGAAGATCCAAATAAATAAAATCACAAATGAAAGAGAAGAGATCACAACCAACACCAAAGAAATGCAAACAACTATAAGAACATATTATGAGCAACTATATGCCAGGAAATTTGACAATCTGGAAGAAATGGATGCATTCCTAGAGACATATAAACTACCACACTGAACCAGGAAGAAAGAGAAAACCTGAACAGACCCATAATCAGTATGATTGAAGCAGTCATCAAAAATCTCCCAACAAACAAGAGCCCAAGGCCAGATGGCTTCCCAGGGGAATTCTACCAAACATTTAAAGAAGAATTAATCCCTATTCTCCTGAAATTGTTCAAAAAAATAGAAATGGAAGGAAAACTCTCAAATTCATTTTATGAGGCCAACATTACCTTGATCCCAAAACCAAAGATACCATTAAAAAAGAGAATTACAGACCAATATCCTTAATGAACACAGATGTGAAAATTCTCACCAAAATACTAGCCAATAGGATCAACAGTACATTAAAAGAATTATTCACCACAACCATGTAGAATTTATCCCAGGACTGCAGGTTGGTTCAACATCTGCAAATCAATCAATGTGATACAACACATTAATAACAGAAAGAACAAGAACCATATGATACTCTCAGTAGATACTGAAAAAGCATTTGACAAAGTATAGCGTCCTTTCCTGATCAAAAGTCTTCAAAGTGTAGGGATAGAGGGTACATACCTCAGTATCATCAAAGCCATCTATGAAAAACCCACAGCAAATATCATTCTCAGCGGAGAAAAACTGAGAGCTTTTACGCTAATGTTAGTAACACAGCAAGGATGTCCATTATCACCACTCCTGTTCAACATAGTACTGGAATTCCTAGCCTCAGCAATTAGAAAACAAAAAGAAATTAAAGGCATCCAATTTGACAGAGAAGAAATCAAACTATCACTCTTTGCAGATGGTATGATACTCTATGTGGAAAACCCAAAAGACTCCACTCCAAATTTGCTAGAATTTGTACAGGAATTCAGTAAAGGGTCAGGATATAAAATCAATGCACAGAAATCAGTTGTGTTTGGTTACACCAACAGCAAGACAGAAGAATGAGAAATTAAGGAGTCAATCCTATTTATAATTGCACCCCAAACCATAAGATACCTAGGAATAAACCTAACCAAAGTGGCAAAGAATCTGTACTCAGAAAACTATAAAGTAGTCATGAAAGAAATTGAGGAAGATGCAAGGGAATGGAAAAATGTTTCATGCTCATGGATTGGAAGAACAAATATTGTGAAAATATCTATGCTACCTAAAACAATCTACATATTTAATGTAATCCCTATCAAAATACCTCCATTTTTTTCAAAGAAATGTAACAAATAATTCTAAAATTTATATGGAACCAGAAAAGACCCCAAATAGCCAGAGGAATGTTGAAAAAGAAAGCCAAAGTTGGCAGCATCACAATTCCAGACTTCAAACTCTATTACAAAGCTGGCATCATCAAGACAGTATGATACTGGCACAGAAACACACACAGATCAATGGAACAGAATAGAGCCTGGAAATAAATGCTCAACTATGGTCAATTAATCTTCGACAAAGGAGGAAAGAATGTCCAATGGAATAAAGACAGTGTCTTCAACAAACGGTGTTGAGAAAATTGGACAGCCACGTGCAGAAAAATGAAACTGGACCATTTCCTTATAGCACACACAAAAATAGACTCAAAATGGATGAAAGACCTCAATGTGAGAAAGGAATCCATCAAAATTCTTGCGGAGAACACAGGCAGCACCTCTTCAACCTCAGCCGCAGCAAATTCTTCCTAGAAACACCATCAAAGGCAAGGGAAGCAAGGGCAAAAATGAACTATTGGGACTTCATCAAGTTAAAATGCTTTTTGCACAGCAAAGGAAACAGTCATCAAAACCAAAAGACAACTGACAGAATGGGAAAAGGTATTTGCAAATGACATATCAGATAAAGGACCAGTATCCAAAATCTATAAAGAACTTATCAAACTCAACACCTTAAGAACAAATAATCCAGTCAAGAAATAGGCAGAGGACATGAACAGACATTTCTGCAAAGAAGACATCCAGATGGCCAACAGACACATGAAAAAGTGCTCTACATCAATTGGCATCAGGGAAATACAAATCAAAACCACAATGAGATACCACCTCACACCAGTCAGAATGGCTAAAATTAACAAGTCAGGAAATGACAGATGCTGGCGAGGATGCGGAGAAAGGGGAACCCTCCTACACTGTTGGTGGGAATGCAAGCTGGTGCAACCACTCTGGACAACAGCATGGAGGTTCCTCAAAAAATTGGAAATAGAGCTACCCTACGACCCAGCAATTGCACTACTGGGTATTTACCCTAAAGATAACAAATGTAGTGATCCGAAGGGGCACGTGCTCCTGAATGTTTATAGTAGCAATGTCCACAATAGCCAAACTATGGAAAGAACCTAGATGTCCATCAACAGATGAATGGATATAGAAGATGTGGTATATATATATATATATATATATATATACAATGGTATACTATGGAGCCATCAAAAGATATGAAATCTTGCCACTTGTGACGACATGGATGGAACTACAGGGTATTATGCTTAGGGAAATAAGTCAATCAGAGAAAGACAATTATCATATCTCCGTGATATGAGGAAGTTGAGAGGCAACGTGGGGTGTTTGGGGCGTAGGAAAACAATAAATGAAACAAGATTGGGAGGGAGACTCTTAATCTCATAAGAGACTCTTACTCTCACAAAACAAACTGAGGGTTGTTGGGGGGAGAGGAGTAGGGAGAGGGTGGTTGGGTTATGGACATTGGGGAGGGTATGTGATATGATGAGTGTTGTGAAGTGTGTAAACCTGGTGATTCACAGGTCTGTCCCCTTGGGCTAATAATACATTATATGTTAATTAAAAAATTAAAAAATAACAACAAAAAAAACCCAAACCAAAAAAAAAAAAACAAAACAAAGGAAAAGCAAACATTAGATCACTTTAAATTTTCTGTAGTGATTGTGTTTTGGAAATTGTTAAGCTAAATTTCACCATAAATATTACTTAGCAATTAATATTTCAGTGGCTAAAATGCATTTTACCTGTGTTTCTTTTCTGCATGCTTCATCATGTTGGTCATTGGAAGTACAGAATTTCATATTTCTTAGTTGTCCTCTTAATAGGGTGAAGCTTATTTTCAGAATTTTAATAAAATTTTTTAAAGATTTTATTTGTGAGAGAGAGAAAGTATGTACATGAGCAGCAGGAGAGGGAGTGGGAGAAGTAGGTTCCCTGCAAAGTATGTACATGAGCAATGGGGAGTGGGAGAAGCAGGTTCCCTGCAATGAGCTCAGTGCGAGACTTGATCCTAGGACCACTGGCATCATGACTTGAACTGAAGTCAGTGCTTAACTGATTGAGCCACCCTATTTTTAGGATTTTAAAAACTTTAGTTTATCTATTAACAGTGTAACTTATACACACACCTACGATTGACTTTTTCCCTTTTGCAATCATCCTATCCTTTGGACTAGTTTTTAAACAGTTATTTGAAGATTTATAAAATATTTCTGACAGTTTGTTTTAAAATGTAACAAATTATACTTCTATGAACAATGTGTGCAAGTATATTTTCCTATATTACCTCAAAATTGTCATTTTTAAAATGCTTCCAGGGTGGTAAAAAGTTATCAGTCATTTGCAATTTAATAATTTTCATTTTCTATTATTAAACATGATTTTATAACTGTTGGTCATCTGAACTTGCTCTTCTGTGAATTGCTGAGTCACTTATTTTATAGTTTTTCTCATGTACAGCTGGCCATTTTCTTACCAATTTGTACAAAGCACATTGTGTCTTTGAAAAAATTAATCATGTCTGTACCTTGTGTGATATTTCAAATATATTGTTTATTTTATAATATTTGCTTATTGGCTTTGTCTTGAGCCTGATTTTTAATATAAAACATTTTTCATTTTAGTTAGTTGACTGAAAAAGCACATCGTTTCTTTTATAACATTAAAATTTTACGGTATCTTGGTTAAGAATGACATCCTTTCCCCTTGATTGTACAGATAGTGTTTTAGTATACCTTGCAAAGCCTACGGTCATCTTGGCAGTAAACAGTGGACCTGAAACCAGACATTTATTTCTGTGTCTTTTACATTTATCATATATCTATTACTTGAATAATCATAAGCTAGTAATTAAAATAGGCTTTCAGTTTCTAAGGAAGGAAAGAATAAAAGGAGAGCAGGGAGAAATGGACAGAAAATAGAGAACTTTATGAAATTAATGTTTTTAATTCAAAACATATGTATCTGTTACATCTAGATTATTTTGAGAAACAAGTTGTGTTGTTAACTGTCATCAGCAGACCCATCAAGTGAAATTCAGCACATTTCATAAAATTTTACTTTATCAATCAAAATTTCTAAACCAGCTGGTAATAATTCTACTTGAGAATGGAATTTGAGTGTGTATTTCAGTGCATACAGTAATGATGAACGAAAATGTAAAAGTGTATTAAATGTCATAAACTCTTTTAATAGCATCCTCCTGAAGATTTCATGGATTATACAAGATGGCAGCAGCTTGATGTAAAGCAAATTCTGAGACCATAATGTCTACCTGCAGGTTATTTCACATACTGAATGACAGTGTGTATGTCAGAGATGAATCTTATAATCACAGCTCTCTTGCAGCTTTAATTGAACAGTCATACAGTAATTTACGATAAGAAGACCTTGTCTTTTATTTTGGCTTTAATACCAAAAGAGTTTGAACGTTTAAATTGTTCATTTTGTTTTATTGTACCTTTGAAGCTGTTCAGATTTCAGTGGTATTCTTTCCTTTCCATCATAAGAATATGATGAGGAAAGTGGACATCCAATTAACCACTCACCTGCCACCACACTTCCTCTTCAGAATATCTTAGCTTTGAGATACACTGAAGCTTGACTCTCTCATGACATTTCACTATCAAGCATTCAGGTGGATTGCATTAAGGACATTAATTTCCCTGCCAGTCTCTCAAAGCAGTGCTTCTGAAATGTCCAGTAATACAGCAAATATTGTAAGAAGACCTGAACTCATTGTCATAACACATAAATGTTGTTATTCAGTCTGCTATACTGTCGCAACCTGCAGTCCTATATAGTAGTGGCATTTATGCATGATTCTCTTTGTAAAGTCATCACATTATGCTATATTAAAAAGAAAGGTAAAGAAAATATGTAATGCAGTTAAATTAAAAAAAAAAAGATTTAGGGAGAGTGCATGCATTCGAGTGGGAGGAGGGGGAGAAAGGGATGGAAAGGGAGAGAGTTTCAACCGGAATCCATGCTCAGGAACGGACATGGGGCTTGATCTCATGACCTTGAGATCTTGAGCTGAAATCAGGAGTTGGGTGATTAACTGACTGAGTCACCCAGAAACCCCTGTAATGCAGTTAAAAGTTACAAAAAGCAAATTGTGTTTTCAGATTTCACCAAATGAAATACTTTATGTAGTGAAATAAGTGTAATCTTTAGTGTTTTGTTTATAAAAGAATAAGCATAGACGTTTTATAAATTTGCTCATCATTCCACAGAAGCCATGCATTGTCTATCCTTATTATTTCAACTTTACTAATAGTCATAAAAATTTTGCAAGTTTAATCTTATTTGTTCAAATGTACTGTCTGTTTCTGAAGGCATACCTTGTGATTTTTATGTCTCGTGTCTCCTATGAGTTGTGTACAACTGTATATATAGCAGAGAGTCAAAAACACTTATTGATTTTTTCTTCAACAATTTAGAAATATAGATTGACTAGCCTCCAGGTGACATAAATATTAGTGAAATGAATTAATACCTACCCTCAAAGAACATATATCTAATAAGGAGGATATGACAGAAGCATACAACATATCCATACACACTCATATTCACATATCTACCAAATAGAATTTAGAAGAAACCATCCACAAACAGCTAAAAAAAAAAAAAATGTTGAGTGTTTAGAAAAGAGCTTAGAAACCAATTGAATAACATCAAGAAAAGTTCTATGAAGTGTAATTTAACATGGTTTATGAAAGTGTTTTACAAATGGTTGGAAGAAGAGGCTATTCTATACAGAGAAAACACACATGCAACAGTTTAAAAGTGTAAGTTATTTTCTTGGGAAAAATAAAATAATCCATTTTCCTAAAACATAAGGAATATTCCCAGGTATAGAATATAGTATCTAAGGACTCATTACAAAGCCATAACCATTGGTAGGCAGAGGAATGTATGCTTAAAAGTTGTTTTTAAGTAGGTATTTGGAGTGACAAAGCAAGGACCTTAAAAGCAAAAAAAAATATTTGCAGCAAAATTACAAGACTGAGAAAACTTCAAAACCCAATATTGCCAGTATTTCCAGAGGCAACAGATCTGGACTGGGGTCAGGGGGCAGGGGGAGGGGTGGAATCATGTTAAAAGATCTTAGAAATCTCCAGGAATTAGTATCTTAAGGAAGAACTACTATGGGAATTCTAATACTTCACCTCTTGTGAACAAGACAGAATGTACAGGACTTGAATGCCTGGTGAACAGAGAGATGATATGGGAAGATCAGAGTGACTCAGAAATGGAAGCTCAGAAAGTAAAAGCAAAATGTCTATTCTAATTATCAAGTAAATCATACTAAAGTCCACACTGTGTCCCATGCCAGTCAATAGCTTGTGAAGAAACTTAAAACTCAGAGCTTCTTTTAAAAATTTTCCTGAGCCAAGTTAGTTTAGGAAAGAGAGAGAAGTGTTTTATTTAATCTCTAGTTCTCTATAAGAGAGTTCATGAATAGGAAAGTCTGAAAAGCTATCCTGGCCCACTCATCCATCTGAAGAATTTTTTTTTATATAGATTAGCAAAATTCATTAAAAAGATGTTACCACAAAGTAGAAACATTCCAACATGAATTAAAAAAAAAATTGAAAGAAGCAGTTCTATGAAGACAGACCAGAAAATGTGTATAAAAAAAATTCTGAGATAAAATGGCCAAATTGTAGTATGGTAAATAGGAACACGCAGAACTCAAGAAACAAGTAGAAGAAAAACACAATCATTTGAGAAATAAAGACTAAATTAAAAGGAGCACAAAGAAGAATAAATCTTACACAAACCCAGTTACAGACAAGGATAGAATTGAAAACATTTAGTGAAGGAGTTATTTAAAGAAGTTAAATCAGAAGATAGGTATAGAAGACAAAGGGGATTCAACATATGCACAAATCCAGTGTAGAAAGTAGAATAATAAGGTATAACAATAAGATGTTTACACTGAATTAAAATACATATTATTTTAAATGGCATTATTTTCAGATTGATCATTTCAATTTAACCTTTAACCAGTAACATCAATTCATTTGCTCAGTGTCTAGTGTGATTTTACATATCTATCTTGTTCACATTCATTTCTCAAAATTGTACCCATGTCAGATGCTTAAATCCTTAGTCAGATAGTAGATTTCTCAGTAATTCAAGCATCCTTAATAAAAAATTGTAAGCCAGGGGCACCTGAATGGCTCAGTGAGTTGAGCCTCTGCCTTCGGCTCAGGTCATGATCTCAGGGTCCTGGGATCGAGCCCCGCATCAGACTCTCTGCTCCGCGGGGAGCCTGCTTCCCCCCATCTCTGCCTGCCTCTCTGCCTACTTGTGATCTGTCAAATAAATAAAATCTTTAAAAAAAATTAAAAAAAGTAATTGTAAGCCAAACAAGATGTGATCATTTGCTGGACATTAAGGAGTTTATGTGATGTAATGAGCACTGGATATTATATAAGACTGATGAATCATTGACCTCTACCTCTGAAAGCAATAATACATTATATGTTAATTAATTGAATTAAAAATATGTATATATATTTAAAACAAGATGTGGTCATTTGCTTGTTTAAATTTCAGAGAACTTTGAGTTTTATGACAGTCATGATTGAATTTTCCTTATATTTTAATTTTATTTCATTTTTGTTTATGTGTTTTATTGTGTACTTTATATGATTTTCAGAAGTGACAGGGTGATAGGTGGCATATACTTTTTAAAAATATTCAATATGTGTTAACATATATATGTGTTAGGAAACATACGTTGTATATATGTATACACACATACACACATAAAGGTGGCTCAGTCGTTAAGCGTCTACCTTCAGCTCAGGTCAGATCCCAAGATCCTGGGATCCAGCCCTGCTTTGGGCTCCCTGCTCAGCGGGAAGCCTGCTTCTCCCTCTCCCGCTCCCCCTGCTTGTTCCCTCTCTCCCTGTGTGTTTCTCTGTCAAATAAATAAATAAAATCTTAAAAAAAATAAAAATAAAAAAATAAAAATATTCAATACTTGGAATGTGCTGCTGAATATTGTAGGTGGTCAGTAGATGTTTGGTGATTTAATGAATAATACATATGTATGGATTAAAAGGTTTCCATAATTTTTTATGAACTCAGTGTAACTTACTACTTTGTCATGTACCCATGCACTATATACATTATACTTATCCCTTTGGTCATTGGAACCACAGTAAACAAAAACCATACATACATACATACACACATTTATATGTATGTATTTTTGATTAAATGAATATATGATTAAAAATACTCCAGTCTGATTTGGTATTGAACTTTCTAGCATCTCCACATCAAATTTTGTAGGAATTCAGGTTGAATATGTTTATTTATTTCAGAGACTTCTGTCCATACCCCACCTGTGTCATTAACTTTTATCCTCTCCGTAGTTTGTTCACTAACAGATTGCAATTAGAATCTTGCACTTTCAGGCTTTATGCATCATTTGATTAGCCAGGTTGAATAAAAGAATACAGAGATTATAATTTTTATATTAAGTAGTGTGGGCTCATTATTTTCAGTGTCAGGTATAGTATTTATTAATGTCTCTAATTTTTTAATTGTTTTGCATTTTTTTTTTGTCTGTTCGGCACAATGTTTCATGATTCCCCACTTTAGGGTAAATCTTGAATGATACTGAAATATATCTAATTTTTTGAATATGCCTTCTCACTCCCATTGCCCATTCACATAATGTTCTTTCTGTTTGCAGTACCTTTCACAATTATGCACAGGCAAAGTTTATGTTTAAACCAATACCTCTAAATGTCTTTCCTTCATAACAAAGACACATTGGATCATTTTTTTCTTTGTTCCTCTCATGCTTTTTGTATTCATTCAATAGAGTAATTGTCATGTTGAATTATAATTGTTTCCTTGTATGCATTTTTCACACTGGATTTTAAACTCTTCAGTGATGTGAATGTTGTCATAATCTTTATAAGCCTATTGTTTTAGACAGTGCTCGGAACCTAGTTGGCACTCAGTAAATGGTAATTTTTTATTTCTTTTTTATTTTAAATGAAACTAAATTCTCTTTCTTATAATGAAGTCCCAGTAAAGTTGTATTTAAAAACAAAACCAAACAAAACTCAAGTCTTTTGGATATACTGGCTTGTACTCCATAGTCCTCTTGAGAACCCTTATCTCAATGTCCTTTCCATTACAATGGTTCTCTGAATAATGTGGCTTATCTTTGCTTTTAAAATTTCCTATACCTTTTTCTAGACAAGCCTGAGTAAGCTATTTCATCTCTCCGTGTTTCACTTTCAGCTTCCAATAAGTATATGCATATATACTTAATTATATACTTCTATTAAGTATATATATATTCCATAATATAATTTGTAAGGATTGAATAATAAATTTATATATGTAAAGTTCTTAAAAAGAGTGTCTCATATATATGTTAACATATATATGTGTTAGGAAACATACGTTGTATATATGTATACACACATACACACATAAATACCCCTAAAATGGTTCCTAGCTTATTATTACTATTTACAGCTGCTTTGTAGTCAGTTTCCTGTTTGTCCTTGACTTTGTACAATGTCCAGATAGGAAAAAGACATTGTAATATCTCTTTGGAATGCCGACCCATCCTGTATGTGGCAGTTCCTGAAAGTGACTACTTCCCAGTGCTGAGAGTTTTTCAGTCTGCTTACAACATACATGTTTTTTTTTTTTTAAAGCTCTGCTGCCAGTGATTAGGGCCATTCTTTAGAAACAAAATTAATCTCACATATTCCAGAAGCAATTTGTGGGGAATCACAAAATACAGTTTGCACCCAAGTTGTACTTAACAAGAAGTTTGATTTTAAAAGGGAAAATAAATTGGGAATTATTAAATTATCATTATTAATATTACTTGGTAGACCACATATGTTGTGGGCATGTCTGTGATCTAGAAACCAAAAACTTCACGTGGAATCATTGTTATCATTTTAAGTCCTTCTGAGGAAATAAACAGCTCTGGTTCTGCTAAGAGATATTTATTTACAGACAAGCGGGTACAATTGAGATGAAGGGTGATCTGGCTTATCTGTAAAATATGTATGATAATACGTATCTGTCAGAATTAAATATGAGTTACAAGTGCCTAATATATTTACTGTTTAGTAAGGTATTAAAATATATAGAACTTTTTAAAACCACTACATATACAAAATATGTATAAATAATATTCTGAAATATATATTTCATATATGTGTATGTATATACACAGATATACACACACACATATATATATTTTTCTTGACTAATTCTTAGTTGTAAGGCCTATTTATATAGAAGTTGAATTTGTCTAATATACTTCATATACATTTCCCCCTTTTGATTCATTAGAATCCTGGATAATTATGTTGTATCATTTTCTTCTAGTCATTTTCTTTTCAGTCTTCAATTATAAATGGATCTTAATGTTCACCTTTAGTATTTTTATCTCTTTGTCTTTTGAGATCAGATCTTTTCCTTGAAATTGCATGACAGTTTGGATGTACTTGTGGCTTGGAGAGTAAGAAACCAGGGATGCCATGTTTTTTGTTTGTTTGTTTTTGTCATTGGAAATTCAGAAAGAATCACACTTACATCAATAATTGATTATATTTAGATCCCGAGATTTCTGCTGGGATGCAAAATTTCAGACATTAAAATTTAATAATTTGATTTAATCAAGTTCTTCTTTTGATATAGATAATACATCTGCATTATCAGTAAGTTGCCTAGACAATTGAATATTATATTTTATGATAATGCTATTGAAAGAAATTAGAACTGTATATACTTAGTATTTATATAAAAATATTTTGTGAAAAAATAATTCAATATGCAATTATTTGTTCATTTATTTGATATATAATTTGTCAATTATCTACAGTGTAACAGTGTTTGAGACACTGGAGTCCTTGTCAACAAAACAGATCACAAAATTTCTGCCCTCACAGAGTTTACGTTCTAGTGCAAATTTGATTATGAAAACATGTACATAATCACTTAACATTAAAGTTACACATGAAAGACATTGTTTTTATAGTGATCTTTTCAAAAGAAATATTTCAGCAGGTAAAGAGTGTTTGCCTTATACCTACTACTGTAGATATTTAATTCAAAAATTCTCCACCAAAATGTTACATTTTTTACCAATTAAATTCTTAAAATGAAAATTCTTTCACCAATTAAATTCTTACAGTGAATTCTATCAGCATAAAAAGATGTATATTCTGAGCTTCTGCCTTTGCTTTTGCCTTTGCCTATAATGTACTCCCTGAATATTTTAATGGATTAATTTCTCATTTCACTCACATATTTGTTGAAATTCTGAGAGAATGTCTGTCCCTCTTTTTAATAGCGTTACCTCCACACTCTGTAGCCCCTACCTGCTTAATTTTAAAAAATATGTTTATTACTACCTGATCGATTGCATAGTTTTTTAGTTACTGTCTTTTTTTAATCATATAGAATGAATGCTTTATGATAGTGGTCAATTTATTTGATGACTGCTGTATTCCCTGTTTCTATTGCAGTGATGGGACCATTGTAGACCTTCAATAGATACTTGTTAACAGTGCATTAAGGAAGAATGTACATAAATGAAATCTCAAATAGTGTATACAGGGAATTTGTACCAAATAATTACCTGAAACCAGTAAGAGTCTATTCTGTTCTTTCTGGCATAACAGTGATCTATTTAATATAAAAGAAGACTGTATGGGGGTGTCTGGGTGGCTCAGTCGGTTAAGCAGGCCAAGATCCCAGGGTCCTAGGAGACCTAATTATAGGTCTAATTATAATTTTATAATTAGAAAAAAATTATAGTGTATTTTACAATAGGATCCTGAATAATCTCATTTTTTTAAGTCACAAGCTTTCCTTTAGTAATTATTCATAACCTTTGTCTTACCAGGAAAATTATATAAGGAATATAGTTTAATCTAAATGTTGCCTCACAGTTGATTGTTTTCACAGTATTTATCCACTTTACTATGGCAAACAAATGGAAGCAATAGCAAATATCTGATAAAAACCAAAAGAACAAAAGCATAGAAAGATTAATGTAGAGACTAAGCTCTGTGTAGTTTTTGTTCATTGTTTTTAGCCCAGTACATGGTACATAATGGTTATTCAATGAATAACCTTTTTTGATGAATAATAAATATCTTCTAAATAGTATATTATGTAATAGCATGTTTTATAGGTTTAATTAGGTAATCAAATCTTAAAATATATTTCTAGAAAAATATTCGTGCTTTAATTTGTAGTGTTAATTTTCCAGTGACATGAAGATGAGATAAATTGAATCTCTAGGAGAGTCATTACATCACAGATAGCTGAACCCTATTATTTTATAGCTAAGAAACCACATATAGAGTGAGTAGAGTTCAATGGAGAAAAATAAAAACAAAGCCAAAATACATGTGCTTGAGCATGTTAGGTATTTTGCAATTTTCTGAATTATTTGATATTTGATATAACTAGATTCATATTTCATGGGAAGGTAAAGTGAAATAATTTAAGCCAAGTCTCACTGAAAATATTAATTTATGTTTCAACACAGTTGAAGAGGTATAAATATTAAACTGCAAAAAAATTAATTACTATAAGAGAACCATCTGTATTGCCTTGATTCTGTTGATATCTAAACTTAAAGATGCTTTTAAAATACAGTTTGCCAAGATATTTGATGTCCTCTTTGCTGTTCTTTTCTAGACATCTCTGTTTTTATTTTTACCTTAAGTTTCTAAATTTCTAAACATAGCCCTATTGCCAATATGAGATTTTACATACTTATTGTCAAGCATTATAGCACTTTCCTGTATGTCATTTCCAGTAGTACAGCATTTTTTCCTCATAGTGAATCCTTCAAAGAAGTGATCCTATAACTAAGTGAAGTGCTGATTCAGTGGACATGAAATGTCAGTCCCCACATGACATATCTGTCACATTAGCACAAGCATTGGTTAATAGAAGGCCGGGAATAGTTTATAGAAAGAATTGTTTCTAGGTTTTTAATTCTTTGTGCTGTCAATTTACTACTGCTAGAAAAAAATTAACAGAGAGTGCTCAGTTAACTAAAATGCAATAAAGAGGTAAAATGGAGGGGGAAATCAAGTTTTAATTGGTAGCCAGAGCAAGATTTTTTTCTAGAAAACTGTCAATAATAATAAAAAAAATTGCCACACTGACAGATTTTATTATAGTACATAACTGCCAATCACATGTAATGGAGAATAACACAATGTATCTGCTAAAATAAGGTGGGTAACAGCTTTTATCTTTGAAAATTTTAGTGATACAGAAATGTATTTTCCTGAAGACCATGCTGAAAATGGTTATTTTATTTGAAATTTTATGTTTGTAAACAAACATTATGTTTCCCTGACAAGAATGGGTTTGGAATGTTCCAAATGAGTTTTAAAATGTACAGTATTTGTAGTTTGTAATTTCTCAAGGGAAGGAAGACATTCCTTTTGATTTTAGGCAAATGATAAACAAAGGTTATCCATAAGAGTTGCCCAGCTATTTCTAGAGTCACTAATACCTTTAACTTTGAGAATAATCATTGAGGTAGAGGAATGTGTTGGAAAAAATAATAGATTGCAATCAGCTTAGAGTTCTAATTTAGTATCTATGGGCAGGTAATTTACAGGAGCATTAAAAAGGTACTTATACTAGAAAAAGTGCTAATATGTTCTTAAAATTTCATGATTCTCAAAAGACTAAACCATAAATATAAGCACTTGTGTGACTGTTTCCTTAAGTAAATCTATTCCTGTGGTATCAAATTATTCCATGACTATCAGAGTTTGTATAAGTGGTATTGTAAAGTTATACTTGAATTACAAAAACTTATCTTCTGCTTATTGATAGATTAAAAGTTGTATCTCTGCGATTTCCTTATTTATAATTGTTAAAACATAAATTTCCATCATCTGTAGTTTTTTGTTTTGATCTCCTACCTTTTCCAGCTCCTTCCCTTCTACTCTCACCCTAACCTAACTTCCCTCTTTTCCTTTTTGTTTCCCTATTAATAGCCATATAATTACTTGGCATCACTCTTTTATGGAATTTTAACAATAAAAATATGAAATGAAAACAATAAGCTTATAAATCTAGAATGATAAATATCAATAAAAATCAGTGATGTATAAAATTCATATTAAAATTACTTGAGAGGAGAATAGAACTATTTATGAAAAAAATTGATCCAGTGTGGCATATTTGAAGAATAAGACAAGGTTTAACATCAGTAAGTCAATCTAGTTTACCTTAGTGATTATGTTAAGAATCACTGAGAATTCCCATCTAAAAAGAATAAAATAAACTTAAAAATTTCTTTTGCAAAGGATATAAATTGACTTTTGACATAAAATGTATATTTATACATATGTAAATATGCATAAATACCCCCAAAATGGAATATGCATAAAATGCAATATGCATAAAATGCAAGTATCTGAAGAAATCTCTTGATCTGTTCAGAATTTGTCACAGTATTTGGTAATACCTACAGTGATATTTTGTTGTTATTTTTGCCGTTTGTTTTGTGAAACTCCATAGTAAAACCTTTTTAAAACATTCCAGTTATTTTTATGATGTTTAATAGTTTTAAGGATTTTTCCAGGTTAATATATAATGAGTATTTGAATATAAAGAAATTCAATATTTGTTAGGGGTTGAAAAAGTTAATAAGGCCACTGGAATTCTGCTCAGAACCCTGGGGACGCTCTCAGGTTTATAGCATATGTCCAAAGTTTATTATGTTCCTCACATTATACTAAGAGCTTTATACACATTATACTCACAGCTTTTGTGGTTGGTAGGTGTTAGTATTATTACACAGAGGCATACCTTGTTTTATCGTGCTTTGCTTTATTGCACTTTGTAGATAATGTTTTATCACAAATGAAAGGTGTGTGGCATTGAGCCGGTCTGTTGGTGTCATTTTTCCAAGAGCATTTGCTCACTTTCATGACTGTAGAGTGTCACATGTTGGTAAATCTTGTAATATTTCAAGCTTTTTCATTATTTATTTATTTGTATGGTGATCAGTGATCTTTGATGTTACTATCGTAATTGTTTTGGAGAGCTACAAACCACCCATATAAGGTGGCAAACTTAATTGATAAATGTTGTGTGTGTTCTGGCTGCTCTACTTACCGGCTCTTCCCCATCTCCCTTTCTCTCCTCCTGGGGCCTCTCTATTCCCTGAGACACAGCAATATTGAAATTAGGCCAATTAATAACCCTACAATGGCTTCTGAGTGTTTAAGTGAAAAGAAGAGTCACGTGTGTCTCTCACTTGAAATCAGAATCTAGGTATGATTAAGCTTAGTGAGGAAGGCACTTTGAAAGCTGAGATAGACCAAAAGCTAGGTGTCTTGCATGTTAGTCAAGTTGTGAATGTAAAGGAAAAATTCTTGAAGGAAATTAAATGTGTTACTCCAGTGAACATGTGAATGATAAGAAAGCAAAACAGCCTTATTGCTGATGTGGAGGAAGTTTTAGTGGTCTGGAAAGATCAGATCAGCCACAACATTTCCCTAATCTGAAGTCTAATTCAGAGCAAGGCCTTGTCTCTTCTCAATTTTATGAAGGCTAGGAAAGGTGAGGAAGCTGTAGAGGAAAAGTCTGAAGCTAGTAGAGGTTGGTTCATGCAGTTTAAGGAAAGAAGCTATCTTCATAACGTGAAAGTGCAAGATGAAGCACCAAGGGCTGCCACAGAAGTTATAGCAAGTTGTCCTAAACATCTAGCTAAGATAACTAACAAAGATGGCTACACTAAACAACAGACTTTTAGTATAGACAAGTAGCTTTTTTTGGAAGAAGATGTCATCTAGGAGTGCATAGCTAGAGAGATGTCAATGAATAATGCCTGGCTTCAAAGCTTGAAAGGATAGGCTTCTCCTTAGGGATTTAGGGTACCTGGTTACCCTAACTTATTAAATACCATTATTATCAAATACTTATTAAATATTATTTATTATTAAATATTTATTAAATTTAATATTAATATTAAATATTATTAAATACTTATTAAATACTAATAAGTTAATACTGACTTATTAAATACTATACTTATTAAATACTAATAATTACCTTCAACTTTAAGTTGAAGCTAATGCTCATTCACCATCCAAAAATTCTAGGGCCCTTAAGAATGATGTTAACTCTACTTTGCTTGTGTTCCATAAATGGAGCCACAAAGCTTGGATAGCAGTACATTTGTTTACAACATAGTTTACTGAATATTATAAGCCCACTGTTGAGATCTACTGCTCAGGGATGCTTTTAAAATACTATTGCTTGTTGACAATGTGCTTGGTCAACCAAGAGCTCTGATGAAGATGTACAGTAGGGTTAATGTTGTTTTCATGTCTGCTAACACAGTATGCATTCTGAAG
This sequence comes from Mellivora capensis, assembly GCA_004024625.1. Taxonomy (NCBI): domain Eukaryota; kingdom Metazoa; phylum Chordata; class Mammalia; order Carnivora; family Mustelidae; genus Mellivora; species Mellivora capensis. The sequence continues at coordinate 93,196 of PISX010004624.1, read as the reverse complement.
TCCATGGATCAAGGAGTAATTTTGACTTTCAAATCTTACTATAAGAAATACATTTTAGGGGCTCTGGGTGGCTCAGTCTATTAAGTGTGTGCCTTTGGCTCACGTCATGATCTTGGGGTCTTGGGATCCAGCCCTAGGTTAGGCTCCCTGCCCAGAAGGGAGCCCGGTTGTCCCTTTCCCTCTGCCCTACCCCCTTCTGCTTGTGCTCTCTCTCTCTCTCAAATGAATAGATAAAATCTTAAAAAAAAAAAAAAAAAGAAATGCATTTTATAAAAGGCTTTAACTGCCATAGATAGTGATTCCTTGATCTAGGCAAAGTAAATTGAAAACCTTCTAGCAAGATTCACCATTCTAGATGCCATTAAGAACACTCATGATTCATTGAAAGAGGTTAAAATATCTATAGAAACAGAGTTTGGAAGAAGTTGATTTCAACCCTCATGGATGATTTTGAGGGGGTCAAAACTTCAGTGCAGGAGGTAACTGCAGATGTGGAAAAAACTGGAGAATTGGAAGAGGTGCCTGAAGATGTGACTGAATTGCTGCAATCTCATGATAAAATTTTAAAAGAATGAGGCATTGTTTCTTATGGATGAGCAAAGTGAGATGGAATCTACTCCTTATGAAGGTGCTATGAAGATTATTGAAATGCTGAAGTATTTAGAATATTACATCTGCTTAGTTAATAAAGCAGTGGCAATTAGTTGATAAAGCAATGACTCCAGTTTTTTTTTTTTTTAAGATTTTATTTATTTGACAGACAGAGAACACAAGTAGGCAGAGAGGCAGGCAGAGATAGAGGGGGAAGCAGGCTCCCTCCTGAGCAGAGAGCCTCATGTGGGGCTCGATCCCAGGATCTTGGGATCATGACCTGAGCAGAAGGCAGAGGCCTTAACCCACTGAGCCACCTAGGTGCCCCAGTGACTCCAGTTTTGAACAAAGTTCTGCAATGGAAAAGGCTATCAAAGAGCATCACATGCTATAGGGAAATCATTTGTAAAAGGAAGAGTCAAGTGATGTGGCAGAACTTCCCTGTTGTCTTGTTTTAATTGTCACAGCTATGCCAGCCTTCAGTAAGTATCATTTTTCTTTGTCTAGATCAAAGGAATCATTACCTGTGGCAAGCTAAAGCCTTTTATAAAAGGGTCTCATTGTATGCTTTCTCTGGAATTATTTAGGCCTTGTATTAACAATTTGTTACCTCTCATCTCCAAATCATCTTTCATCAACTTCTCTGTGAAAATAGAGCAGCTGAAACAACTTCACACTTTGTCACTAGAGAATACTATAGTGAAGAAAGGAGTTTTCTTTCTGGATTCAGAGTGCTCCTCTCAAGGGCTCCTGAGCCTCTGGCTTATCTCACTTCTGGTTCCTGTAGTGAACAGTTTCTCTAGCCCTCAGCTCCTACAATCCACCTGGCTAGTGGTGCCCCATAGTGAAAACTTCTCTGGATATGCCCTCTGGTGGCCTCAGTGCAGTGCTGAAGACAGGCACTTGGCTATGAACAGTGTCTCCTCAGCCTGGGCAATTTTATAATGCATTCTGAGCTGTGGCATCTCCCTGTGGATGGCTTTCCTTCGGAACTCCAGAGGACAATTTCTAGAAAGCTCTGCAGGCCAAATACCATAGTGACTCCACCATCCAGCAAGCCACTACCCTTTATGCTTAGAAGGATGGTGGGTTCTCTCTTCTTTTGGGGCTCAGCCCTATAGGTGATAGTTGCTCCCTATATTTACTTCACATATATTCTTTAGAGTTCTCTTTACTTTTAATAGCCGATACTTTGTTATTAAAATCTCTTGTTACAGTAAATAGTTCTTTTTTGCAACTTTCCTGTTCAAATCACTGTGTTTTCTGTCTCCTGGTGGGATATCCTGACTGATAAAGGCCTGCTGAAGGCCTGATAATTAGCTTAAGAATGATTAATGTAGTATGAAATAGAGTAACATTATCTGCATTTCTATATATGGTAAAAGATAGTTTTTTTAAAATTTTTTTAAATTTAAGATTTTTTAAAAAGATTTTTATTTATTTATTTGACAGAGATCACAAGCAGGCAGAGAGTCAGGCAGAGAGAGAAGTGGGGGAAGCAGGCTCCCCGCTGAGCAGAGAGCCCGATGCGGGGCTCGATCCCAGGACCCTGGGATCATGACCTGAGCTGAAGGCAGAGGCTTTAACCCACTGAGCCATCCAGGTGCCCCCTATAGATATTTATAATATGTATATTTTACTCTCATTTATTACTGTTCAATCTTTCCCCAGGCCCCTTGAGAAAGGAGTCTGAGAAAGAGACTATTAGTTGCCTGTTAATAATAGTCATCCGAATGTTTTCCTTAGCAAGAGAACTCTGTGTTTTTGAGGTGGAAACATTGTCTTCTAGAATAAAAAGTTTATATTTACTAATCTTCTTAGAGTGACTGGGTAAATAAAATTTCACCAATTCTTGTATAAAGTAAAATGTTCCTTAAGGGGATCTAACCTGAGAGGGACTTTTTTGGGTACCTGTCTGCCTTTCCTTTGTCTTCTGATCTGCAACTAGATCTGATGGCCACAGCTGCTAGAGTAGTAATCTTGTATCACTAGGATCATGTCACAGAAAGATATAAGCCCGTTCCTCAGTGGTTTTTACCGCAATTAAACCAGTTTTCACAGTCAACTTTTAACTTAGGCTACTCACAGTCAACTTTTAACTTAGGCTATGATTTTTTTTTTTTTTTTTAGTTGTATGTTTTTAAATTTAGCTCAACTAATACAGACTGATTACTTTTTTTATTCTGGAGTTTCTCATTTGTCTGGCCTAATATGATACTAGAACACCAATGTTGTGATGAAATCAGATAGAAGGAAACTATGCATGAATGTCAGATTTTATTTTCCATATTTGTTTGTAGTACTCAGTAATTTTCTGAGGCTTTGTTAAACACTCTGTGCGGAGTACTGCCACCTGCAGAAGAGCATGGAAGCATCAGAGTACATTAGGAAGGAATTATGAATGTATTGTTAACATTCATAGGTGTTTCTGCTGTTTCCACTCATAACTATTCTTTTGTGCTCTTATTTTCAGCCATTTTCTCTTGGGGTTTATGCTGAGGTTTATTCTCTTTTTCAAAGAAATGATTTCTTGTACTTGAGTTACTGAAACATATCTGACATCAAAATGACGTATCATTCACTTGTTTAAAAATCTTAAAAAGGACTCCTTAAGATTTGGGAGATTATAATACCACAATTTTCTAATATTTACCTATTTTGTCCTATTTTGGTATTTACAAATTTCAAAGAGAAATAGGGGGAATTTCATTTCCAGTGAGGATGTAGGAAGAATGTGAAAAACTTTTATTTTGTTGGTAACAATAACAAAAGGAAATGGATAAAATAAAAATCATACTTTTAAAAAAAAAATACTTGTCTTTTGATGTTATTAAAGTCCTGAGCTTAAGGATGGTGCGTCGAACTAAATTCTATAGATAGACAAATATTTATAGGTGGCCTGTGGGAACTTTCATACCTGAGGGGTATTGCCTGATTAGGGTTTGGGTAAAAAGAGAAATAGACCTGAAGAGGCTTTGTAGTCTCTTGTAGGAAGGAACAAGCAAGGATTTTTAATAATAGTATGATTGAAAGATCAACTGAAATCTGGAGGATCTCCAAAGGGCAAAAATTAATTACTCAGTCTGATAATAAGCAATCTTCCCTGACCCAGATCCCAGAAATTTGCCAAGAAAACAATACTGGAGGGGGATTGGAAAACATAAAATACATACACCCCTGGACAGTCTTAAAGAATTTGGGAGTTTAGGGCCATGCTAGAGTTTAATTCAAAGTAGAATCAAACTACTGAAAATTGTATACATGAAACTAATACAACATTATGTCAGTTACACTGGAATTAAAATTTAAAAAAAAAAAAGGAAAACTATTGCAAACTGTAACCCAAACATTACTCAGATCAAATATTGGCAAATATTTGATATGCAACAATATTTGTGTCCTTGACATTGGCAGTATAGGAGATTGTTAGGCTGAGCAGAAGGAAATTTTAATATTGAAACACCAGTTGGCTTCAGTTCAGTTTGACTCTGAGAGAAATCTGAAGATCATCCCCTTACATTAATTACCAGAGATAGGAAAGTTTTGTGCTCTCTTGTGGGGAGGGGGATAGAGAAAAAAAAGAAGTAACAAATACATTCTTAATTTTCCACTCTTCGTTTAAACATAGTGTCTAAAATAGAATAAAAATAATAGAAATGCAACAAAATGGAAAAGTTTGACTCTTTATCAGGAGAAAAATTAGTCACTAGGAAGTGACTCAAGGTTATGTAAATATTAGCAGACAAGAACTTAAAACAACTCATAAATAGGTGAAAGAGTTTTCTAAAAACAAAAAAATCACAGGTTCTGGGATGGAAATTTTCAGGAGAGAAATGGAAATGCTAAGAAAGTTTATAGAATAGAGAATATAATGTTTGAAATCAAATATTGAATACCTTAGTTGCATAAAAATTAGTGATTTGAAGGCAGCTTAATAGAAATTAACCAAAATAAGACAAATTTAAAATATCAAACATCAGGGGCCTCTGGGAAAATATCAAGAGCTAAATAGATGTAATTGAGGCCTCAGGAGAATTGGTAGAGAAAAAAGTGGAACAGAAAAAAAATTTTAAGACCTAATGCTTCATGTGTTTTTAGGTTTGGTAAAGAACATACCCAGAGATTCAGGAAGCTCGATAAACTCAAGTAGGATAATACAAAGGAAAGCAAACCCAGGAATACTGCTGAAAACAAAAGATGGAAAGAATCTTAAAAAAAAAATCAGAGAAAAGGACACACCTCCTACAGGAGTGGGTGGTGGTGGGGGGGAGACAAAAGGATGCAGGAATGATGACAAATTTCTCCTCAAAATAAATAGAAGTTATGAGATCATGGAATGATACTTAATACTGAAAAGAAAAAGAAGTCACTTTAGATTTCTATATCCAGCAAACACCAACTGACATTTTAACATATGGTATAACATTTTAGTTCTTATTGGTCAAGATATGTAAAGTATTCCACATAAGGTTTTGACTCTCTTTTTGTATTCATGTAAATGAGAAGAAAATCTCTCAACCCCTTTAGTTCCTCCTTTTCTCTTTGTATCTCCTCTAGAGAGAAAACTAATCTGATTGAGCCTGACTCTGACATTGATTGGTCGATAGTGATTCTGGGATAAGACAGAACATGATTCTTCATTGCAAGTCTATTTGTTCATGAGACTAGAATGATACTATGGCCAGGCCCTGGCCATTTTGCTTCCTCTCTTCAGCTTCGTTCCTCCTTGTATTCATTTATTCAAGCTGGAGTCATGTTCACATTATCTCTTTCTTTCACATGCCTTCTCATTTAGAGAGTCTGAGGGCCTAGACAGATCTGGGGCAGAAGCTGACCTCATGTTCAGGACAGTCCTAGGTCAAGCTTTGGGTTCACACCAAATTTTCCAAAAAACTGAATGGGGTTCAAATCCAGTCAATAACAAAATGATCCTGGCCCCTTTGGGGATCTCATCAGGAATGTGTTGACTTTGTTAATGCAGAATCTCACATTCTTGGGTGCTGTCACCAAAGAATCATTATGTATTGCTATAGTGGGCAATCACTTTAATAATAGAAACAGAAGCCCACAATTATACTTAGAAATCTGTTGAATAATAAATGCACTGAGTACATATATCCCGAGTACTGAATACTAGTTTAGTAAACTTACCTTAAAATCACTTTGTACAAAATTGTGATCAGTTTTAATTTGGATTTTAGCTTATTTATAGCTTTTCCCTGACCATTATTCCAGTTAATAAAGTTGTAATTGGCATTTTTTCATGCATCCCTAATAAAATATTAATAATAATGACTGAGGTATTGTAAAACCTGAAGTATTCTATGAATTTTATAAAAAAGATTAAGTTGCATTTAGCATAGTTTTAGTGTTATTAAAGGAGTAATATACAACTAATGACATTTTTTAAAAGGAAACTACATTCTGCACATTATTAGATTATTTGTTATCTATGCTTAATTCTCTTATTGTCCTGATAAAATTAACTTGATTATAAATTTAGGAGAAAAATGCAAACGAAGAGGGGCAATGAGTGTTATCTATAATCCATCACCCCAAAATTGAAATTTTTCTTGCAATATAACACCTTAAATGTACAAATGAGATGATTAGGAGTTAAAAGAGGAAAAAAATCAAATTTTCTGATAAATGTTGAGGCATCACATACTGACTTGCACTTGCAGGTCAGGTAACTTGGATTATTTTCCAAACCTAATACCCATAAAATGCTCAATGAAATTAATAGACCTGTTCATTTCAATGGGAATATATTACACTGAGAATGACTCCATGAATTCAGTATAGATGAATGGCTAGCATCTCATTTTGTTCACTTCTAATGCAATAAATATTTGGTGCTCACTGAGTAACTTAAAAGAAAAAAGCAGTATGAAATATAGATATTTAAGAAATCTTATCCATACAAGTGGATAAAATTTTCTTCAGTTTTGATTTTTATAACTGTGTTATAAATGAAATAGACTTTTGGTTACTCTTAGGATAGTCCACTTACTGAAATTTGTCTGAGTTCTTTGGAGTGGATAGACATATTATTTTTACTAAGTCTCAATATAATACAGCACATAGAAAGTCTTGCCCATGAGACATTGTTTTTGCCGAGAGAGTACATATAGGACAGTGTGATGCCTGATATATAAATATTATTGAATAAAAGAATAATGTGGCTGAATCAAATCTATGATTTCTTGTCTTCCACGGTACCATCCTGGCTCTGGTCACCAAACAAATATAAAAGCAATCCAAATAATGCTGTATAGTGGATTCCAGTTAGGGGGAGGTGAGGCTATAAAATTTTCTAAACTTTCAGAATACATTCATAATGAAAACTATTTTGGTTATATCTTTGAATCCCATTAGGAGTTGTCAACTTTTTACAGAACTGTGTTAGAAAAGAAGGAAGATGTATGAACTAAAAATCCATGTAAACAAACCAGTTCTTTAGAATATAGTATGGAGAAAGGAATTTGATATTAAACTTACTGGAAAAGAGTGATAATAGATACAAAATGCATTTTCTTGGCTTAAATCTTGGCAGAACACTTATATCTATCTTTCTGGGACACTGTTATTTTATTTGCAAACTTGTTATTAAATTTGTAAACTAGAATAACCCAATGAGGATTTAAGTAACTGACATTATTATCAATATGCAATATACTATATTATAGCTTACCTACTTAGAGGAATTGTTGCCAGAGGTTTTCAACTAAGTCAGATGTTTCACATTCTTTACATGATTTACTTTCAAAATAAGTTAGGATTTCAGAGCATTCTGTCCAGTAATGACTATCCCTGGTTTTAGTAGGTTTCCCTGTGAATATATTCAGAAGGCATGGAATATAAGACTATATATAATATAGTCCAATAATAGTAATAGTTATATATAAAAAGATTCTAATAGGCTATTATTAGAATCTTATATATAATAATATAAGTAATGACTATCCCTGGTTTAAGTAGGTTTCCATGTGAATATATTCAGAAGGCATGGAATATAAGAGACTTCTGCACAGTGACCATGTTAAGTTATAGCCCATGTGTGTAAAACTAGTTGTTCTGTGTTTTAGGGGTATACACAAAAGAATAACAATCATATCATAGACCAGAGAAGTCCTTTCTTCTTTAGCATTCAAAGAAAATTAAATTCATTGTAGCTGCTGTTTGTGGAGAATAAAATAAATGGAGATCAATAAATGCACTAGGAAAGTCCACTGGTTGTGTGTGTGTGTGTATGCACATGCACACATGTGTTTGTATGTGTATGCTAAGTCTTTAGAAAATACTGAATGATATAAAGGAATGACTTGCATCTCTGTGCAAATGTATACATTTAGATTTTTATATATTTGATTAAAAGAGATGTAAAACATTTAGAAATGGAATTATTAAAATTTGATGAGAGAATTACTTTAACATTTTTACAGTATTAGAAGGCCCACGATTGAACGAACGGACATGCAGTTTGAAGTTTTAGCTGCTGCTTTAAACCGTGTTCTTTACTCCAAGATTCCAGGTAAAACAGCATTATGTCCTGTATTTTGCTTCTCTGAGAAGGTCACAGATGGGTCAAATAAGAATTCCCACATCATCTAAGAAAAGTGTTATAAGTACCTCCTTTAAAAAGAGATGGTATTTATTAACCCCTTGAAAGGTACTTTTACCCTGTTGTAAATAGAATGGATATTAAGAACGGACTCAAATTTTATTTCCTTAAACACTCAACAAACTGTAGGTATGATATTTTTATTTTTTCTGGTCACGTGGTTTGTTTTTGTAAGGATACTGATAACTCCCCTGGCCCCTGCTGTTCCCAGTGCAGATGATGTATCCACGTGACATAATCCTGACTAGAGCACATCACATGCAGTGCAGAGACACCTGGAAACCATAACTGTATTACGGATCCTAAACTATGCAAGAAACTGTCTCCAGCCAGCCCCATGTTCATATAACTGCAATTCAGATTATCACCAGCCCATTAGCAGTGCTCAGAGACTGAGTTTTTCTTAACATGGGACAAAGCCAGCCAGCAGTCTTTGGTCTTTACAGGATCTACCACATTCTTCTCCCTAGGAGCCTGTTCCTGAGGTTTTTACCTGACACTGTGCAAATAGGATTCCCACTTAACAGTAAAACATCTTCACAAAGCATTCCATCTTTTGGTGTCTGATTAGAGACAAAGAGAAACAGCTGTAAATACCTCAGTTGGAGGCAAAACAAAATCATTAGAGATACAAATTCATAGCTGAAAGTGACCAAGACGACTGTTAGCCTTCTGGGAATTTACAGGTCCCTGTTGGTCTCATGTTTTCTCACAGGCTACAGTGGAATGTGGAGCACATGTTCTCTAAGATGCAGTGTTACTCTAGTTGACATCCAGAACTAAAAAGAGTAATTACTTCCAAAAAATAGGAAAATGTTCCTTTTAAAATCTCATTTATTTATTTATTTACTACTTTATTTATTTAGTGTGTTGCAGGGGTGGGGGTGGAGGGAGAGAGAGAATCCCAAACAGTCTCCATGCACAGCACAGAGCCCGACATAGGGCTTGATCTCAACCCCGAGATCATGACCTGAGCTGGAATCAAGAGTGGGATGCTTAACCCACTGAGCCACCCAGGTGCCCCTCTTTTTTAATCTTTGGAGTTTGCCTTACTGAAATATAAATTACATATCATTTGAAAAATAGAATTGTCAGAGGAAAGAAAGACAAGCTTTTCCAAGAAAGAAATGCCTCACTGCCAAGTATTTGAAGTATCTTATGAAAATTGGAACCTCTCCTGGCACTTTACCTTTCCCCTTCATTTAAGGGTTTAAGGAATACTGGGTGATAGATATGTTTGCCACATAAGTAAATAATCAAAAGAATTCTAGAAAATGGGGCATTTTATCAAAAAAGTTCAAGGTCAGTGATATCTCTTAACACCATTGCTTTAGGTTATTTTGGGAAAGCTGGAATTCATGAGAAATTTGTGACATGCCGTTTTTGCTAACATTGTGTGACTATTAGAATCTTGTCAGGGTGATGCAGGGGAAAGCTTTCTAGAATTGCTCTTTTTACACACCAGTGGCCTTCTTCCCCATACTGTCTTCCCCATACTATCTCCCTTTCAGTGAGGAGGACCTAACTAAAGAAGAATTAAAGACCTAAAGAAGAATTAACTAAAGAGGGAATCTGGTCATGAATTTTAGTTGATTGATGGTATCCAGGCAACACAGATGCCCTTTATAAAGTATTTGGGCACAGTGTGTAACTGATATTCTCCCTTTGGTTTAAAGCCAGAGGCAATAAATCTGTTTAATATCTTTGAGTTTTATGGGTTTCTCTTGAAGAATTTCTCTTATACTAATGATGTCTTAAGTGTGTGCTGTTTTCTTACCTCAGACTCATTTAAGCTTTAGATTTCAATAGTGACTATCTTTTATTACCCAATAATGGATGAAAGCAGTAGCTGGAAGTGTTGTGGAAATATATATTTCTGTATGAGAAGTGTCTAACAGCTTTCCCTTCTATAACTGAATCTAGCAGATAGCATTCTGTATTTCTGTTAGCTGGCAGGAAGATTCAGAACTTTCCACTTTCTCCTTTAAATGCTGATTTAGAAGAGCTGAAGGTACTTTCTCAGGGCATGCATCCTTCACAAACTGTGAGGACCTGCCTGTACCTATCTGTGCCTTGAATGCACACCTATAATCAAAAATTCTCCTAAAGTTTATATACGATATTAATATTTCTAATGCCTAGTGATAACTTTGGATAAAATTTGAGTGTGTCTCTAGCTTTTAGAAAAAACAGAGTATTCTTTTTATAGGCGGGTTCTTCAAGTCAGCTTTTGGCAAATTGGAAAGACATTTGAGGCTGTTTGAAGTTTGTCTCCTGGGGAAAAAATATTCAGTGCTATTGGTTTTCAGTAATGTAAGTGGGAAGTTGCTTTCTAAGGAGAAGGGGTTAGGCTTGGACAATCTACAGAAAGCTGGGCTTGCTTCTATATGGAAAGAAGTTAGGTAAATCTGGTAAAGCACCTAACTCTCAAGCTCTGGAATCCCTTCAAAAAGTTTATTTGCAACAGCGTGGATGAAACTAGAGGGTATTATGCTGAGTAAAATTAATTAATCAGAGAAAGACAATTATATGATCTCCCTGATATGAGGAATTTGAGAGGCAGGGCGGGATGGGGGAGGTCATGGGGGGAAGGGAGGGGAAAAATGAAACAAGATGGGACTGGGGAGGGAGACAAACCATAAGAGACTCTTAATCTCAGGGAACAAACTGAGGGTTGCTGGGGGGCGTTGGGGGAGAAGGGATAGGGTGGCTGAGTTATGGACATTGGGGAGGGTATGTGCTATGGTAAGTGCTGTGTATTGTGTAAGACTGACGACTCACAGACCTGTACCCTGAAGCAAATAATGCATTGTATGTTGAAAAAAAAATTAGATTGTTGGCCAGAACAGGACAGCAGCTCAGCTTCATCTGTGAATATCCAGGAAGACCAGATAAATTTGCTGCATGTGGCTAAGAGTGGAGCGTGACTAGTGCTCAGTCTATTTAAAGTAGGAAGGGTGCTTTGTTTATGTGACAAAAATTTGATAATCTTCATAGACTGTTACTCTTAATATATGCAAATTGAAAAGATATTGCGATGAATTCAATAATGCTTTTAAATAAATGTAATTTTATTTATCACAATATTATTTATACACATTCACAAAATAGTAGCCTAATCTTATAAATTAAATCTCTTCAGGTCTCTGCAGTCTGTAGTTATAGGTGAATTAAGTTATTTCTAGTCTAGGTATTTCTGAGAATTTCTGTGATTTTCTCACATGCAGGCATAAACATCCCTTCTATGTTCTTCCACTCCAGAGTCCCTCATTACTAATGTATATTACTACTAAAGAAGTCACATGATGGTGACTGCCTGATGCAAGCCCTGCAAAATTTCCACATACCAAAAGATGAGTAGCTTATCGATAATGGGTCAAAAGAGATAGTGGATGGGCTCAACACAGGGAAGCTGAGTAGAACAGTAGTTAGCAGAGGGCTTGAGAGAGCACCACCTAGAGCGCTCCTCCAGGGTTAATTAAACCTGGGCATTGTGGGTAGGTATTTGGCCCTGGTAAACCTTTCAGGTGAGCAAAGATTATGTTCTCTTGTTTCAGGCATGGTATCATCCTCCATGTCCTGGTACTGTGTTCTAGAAGGCTAACCAAATTGTTGATCTCCTCTTCAGAAGTTGGGGTGTGTGTGTATTTGTGTGTGTGTGTGCGCGCAAGTTTTATGGTTTATACAACCAACCATTACTGTGTCTGTACAATAATAAAGATTTTTATCTATTTTCTCAGATAAGTCTGATAATTCAGTTTCGTCAGATTTTAGTTTCAATATATGGCTTAATATTGCTTTCTCCTAATTTCTCATATTGACATTTTATATGCTATAATTATACAGTCTGTAAGAAAGTATATGGGAATTATTTACAAGATAAGATTAACAGGAAGCCAAAAGGTGAAAACAAAATTTATCCGTCAGTGGATGAGTAAACAAAATGTGGTATATCCATAAAATGGAATATTATTCAGCCACAAATGAGTCTTGAAAATATAATGCCAAATGGTAAGCCATGAAAGTAGATGAGCCTTGAAAACATAATGCAAAGTGAAAGAAGCCAGACTTGAAAGGTAATGTATTGTATGATTTCATTTATATGAAATATCCAAAATAGGTATAAACACAGAAACAAAACAAACAGATTGATGATGGCCAGGGGCTGGGAAAAGGAAAGGCTGGAGAATGACTGCTTAATGGGTATGGGGTTTTCACTGGGGGCATTGAAAAAATTTTGAAACTTGATAGAAGTGAAGGTACCACAAAATTGTGCATGTACTGAGGGATACTAAATAGTATACCATATAATGGTTACTTTTGTGTTATATAAATTTCACCTTCCCTCAAATTAAAAAGCATTAATAGGATATTTCTATTTGTCCCTAAAGTAATTTGTTAATTAAAAAATTAATACTTTAATAAGTTTTACATTACTTAGGTTGTAAAAATCTCAGCTGAATTTGAATTGTTTAATTTAGTGATAATGATAATATGTGTGATATTCTAATGGGAACCAGAAGACTTTGTCCTCTACATCCACCATGTCAGCATGTCTTTTGATCAAGACATCCTCAGGACGAATCAGAGGAAGTGAAAAATCTTCAGTGCCACAACATTTTTGTACCAGCCTCAGGTCTTTTACTTTCAGCAGTGTCTTTTTGCCATAATCTATATATTAATTAGGGTATCTGTCAGGAAAGATGGGGTTATGCTACAGTAACACTCCCCATATCTCAGTGGCTTACTGCAACAAAATTTATTTCTCACTTATACTCTATTACTGGTCAGCTGGTCAGCTCATCACAGACCATTAGAACATCCATCATTGCTAATGGTTTTGTTGGACAGACTAGAGGGAAAAAACATTCTTGGCAGCAATCAAAGGTATCCATTCATAATGGTAGGTACATATAATTGTTTTTCTTAAGTCATTAATCATAACTACTCATAGAATCTCATACAACCTCAAGGGGACCAGGAAGTACAGTACTTACTCTGTGCCCAGGAGTTAAAGAACTGAAAATAATAGCAAATAGCACTAATGACTACCATTATGAGTTAGCATGATCCTCTAGGTTTTCAATTAGGCCAACTTTCCAAATAATCTATCACATACTTCAAAACTAGTTGTCATCTCTTTCTTTCTGTTGTTGTTAAAAGCCCTGCATCCTTTAGATTCCCATTTATACTTTCAACTACAGTGTTTCTCAGATTTTATTCAAATCATATCTTTGGTGATGCATGTGGAAGGAAATTGTAACAGCAGTTTAAGATTACTGGTATGTTGGGGTGCCTAGGTGATTTTTTCAGTTAAGCATCTGTCTTCAGCACAGGTCATGATCCCAGGGTCCTGGAATTGAGTCCTGGCATAGGGATCCCTGCTTGAAGGGGCAGAGAGCCTGCTTCTCTCTCTGCTTGCTGCTCCTCCTGCTTATGCTATCTCTCTCTCCCTGACAAATAAAATCTTTTTTTTTTTTTTTAACATTATATCCATCTGTTTGAGAGAGAGAGAGAGATCACAAGCAGGCAGAGAGTCAGAGAGAGAGGGGGAAGCTGGGCTCCCCACTGAGCAGAGAGCCCGATGCAGGACACAATCCCAGGACACTGAGATCATGACCTGAGCTGAAGGCAGAGGCCTAACCCACTGAGCCACCCAGGCACCCAAATAAAGTCTTCTAAAACCAAAAACCAAAACCCAAAAAGATTACTGAGATTTAGAACATTGATCAACTACAAAAAATTTCTCCCAATTTTCTCAGTATTCTATGCAGTAGGTTACTCTACTAAACAATGCTGTAATTTTTAAATAGAATTGTCCATTGAGCTGATCTCATTGTCATTTCTTCCAGAAATAACTAATTCTCTTTGGTGCTTGATTAATGATAAATTATACTACTTACGGTATTTTATACTTCAGTCTCATTTCAGTGTTTTATCTTATAAAAACATCATCATAAAAGTGTATGTTCTCAGAGCAGAAGTAAAATTTATACCTTAATCAAAATTTGATGGTATATAATAAAGGAAGGGCACATTCCACCTCTCTTTGTTGTTATCTTTTGCTTTCATGCAGGCCATTCACTACCATTGATTGAAGGTTTTGGGATTTGATGCAAAGTATTGTCCCAAAGTTACTATAATATCCATATGATACTACATATGGATATATATATATACACACACACACATATATATATAGTTACTATATATAGTATAGTTAATATATATCCATATGAATAGTACATAATACTGTTTAGTCTGACATTTCCTTGCCTTCTGAAATTACTTTCCCCTTTATCTCCACTTCCCTTGAGACACCACTTCCTTACTGTCTCTGTACCTTGTCATCACCCAAACCTGACACCCATTACCTTTTGTTTGAAGCACTTAAAGGTTTCATATCTGATTTTTGTCTTATAGATTATACCTTTCCAAAACATCCCTAACATTGTCACCATAGTAATCTATTCAAAATGCAAATCTTATCATATCAGTTTACCCTTTAAAACCCCTCAGTAACAGTTGAGATGCAATCTAAAATCCTTAGCATGTCCTATAAGACCTTTCCTAACTTTCCCTCTCATCTACTCATTTCACTTTTGATCCACTTCTGGTCCCATGAATATGCTATCAGATCTCATGCTTCTGGGCCTAATACCTATTGTTCCATCATCCAGGAAGACCCCCTCTGTCCTGTCTTCAGTCACTTCTTGTTTATCCATCACTCCTCCGTTCCTTCCCGAAGTCTCTGATACATTAAGACCCTTCCTTTCTGGCTTTCATATATTTTGTGTTTGCTTATCATAATCCTAAATGATTCCCTCTATTCTTTGTAACCTTAGCCAAGAATATATGTTCATTTATAATTATTTAATAAAATCAGTGAATTCCTGCCAAAGAGTCACTTTAGCAGAAAGCAACACAGCTGATTGAGGGGGCATGCTATGGTGAATTCTCAAGTGAAAAGGGATGGAAATTGATTTGAGGGAATCATCATCATGAGATATTCAGAGATTAGTGTATTTTCATGAAACAGATTATATACAGTTTAGCTCTTCTTGAAAAACATTTATTTTTCTGTAACAAATATTTTTGTAAGAAATATTTCTTTATTGAGCATTAAGTATTGGCACTGGACTTGGTTGTGAGTCCAGCAGAGTGTTTTTTTGTTTGTTTGTTTGTTTACCTTAAACCAAGAATAAAAACACTAAAGCAAAAGTTATTTTGCACGGATGTCTGTGGTATGATGGAAACACTAGAACAAGGTCAGTGTAGTATGAACACTGAAAAACACACACACACACAAAAATACTGAATTTAGAGTGAGGAAGAACTGAATTCTCTTATTAGCTTTCCATTTTCCATCCATGGACCTTGGGTAATTTTTCAGACTTTCTGATTTTTTAGATTCTTATTTTTCTAAAATGTGCCTCACAAGATGTTATTATGATTCAGTTGGACAAAATTTGTGGAAGTACTTAAAACATCAAAAAGGCATATAGAAATATAAGCAAGTACAAGTATAAGTCATGTACAGTTACCTGAGTTTAGAAAATGAAAGAAATTTAAAATACCTCCTTTATAATCCTAGTGACAACAGAGGTACCACATGGCTTGTCTAGAATCTCATATAAAGTCCTAACATGAAGTTAAAACAAAAATAAGCCCATTCTGTAATATATACCAGCAAGGAATATTTCCTACATTTGAAATGGGGAATAAACATTGAGAAAAATGGGTATGATTTTCTGTATATTTTCTTCAGGAATGGGAAACTAGAAACAACTTGAGGAAATTTTAAAAATGGCAAAGTTAAATATCAAACTGTGAGCAAAACCTAAGTCATATTCTGCTCTTGAATGTGTGTGTGTGTGTGTTTGTGTGTGTGTGTGTGTGAATTGCAGGCATGAGTAGCTATCATCATAAACTTTAGTTTACAGGTTTCTGTGAGTTATGATATTTATAACTAATTTAAAAATGGAAATAATTTCACAATCTTCAGCATAACTTCATGATTCACTTTGTTTTACTCCTGACTTTTTCTCATTTTTCAGCTGCTCACAAACCTCTTGCTTACCAGAACCTCAAAGTTCTTCCCCAAACTCCAACCAGTAACACCATTGTGCTCCTCAGCTCTGTCCCTAGACTTAGCCTAACTATCTCCAGTCCAGTCCACTCCCTTCTGACTCTAAATAGTTCTAGTTTCCCAGTGAAACAGATTTTCATGTTCACTCAATAGTTGAGTGACAAAGAAGAATGAGAAGATAAAAAGAAGAAATTTTCATATGTTAATTTTATTGTAGTCACATTTAAAACCGTAATACATAATAGAAAATGATATGTAATAATTATGAAGCCAATTTTAAAAACTATGAAGATAATAACTGTATTAATCAGGGCCCTTGGGGGTGCCTGAGTGGCTCAGTTGGTTAAGCATACAACTCTTGATTTTGGCTCAGGTCATGATGTCAGAGTTCTGGGCTTGAGCCCAACTCTGTGCTCAGCAAGGAGTCTGCTTGAAGATTTCTCTCCCTTTCCCTCTGCCCCTCCTTCCTCACACACACACACACACACACACTCTCTCTCTCTCTCTCACTCATATATATCTTTTTAAAAAGTAATAATAATTAGGGCTCTTGGTAAAAAAACAAAAACAAAAACCCAAATTCAGTTCTGACCTTGACAGAATAACGAAATTATGACATTGATGCTAAGGTGCCTCATTTCTTACCAGGAAGGGTAAAATCATTAGAGAGCCAAGATTCAACTGATTTCCATTACAAAGTTGATTTCTACCCACATCCCGCCTTATTCTCTCTAGCTCATCATCTGTGCTTTTTCTTGTCTGTGTGTTGGTTACAGTTTCTTGAGAGAGGCAGAGTGTATTTATTTATCTGCCAGAGAATATAGTTGTCAGCAGCCCCTATGTTTCAATTTTTGCAACTCCCAGTAGAATAGGAGGAACTTAATGGTATGTATATGTGTTTCCAATTTCTAAACTTAAAAAGGAAATAAAACAACAGAGAAGAGGTCTGATTAGCCATACTGTTTGATATATCAATAGTGGTAAGAGGAGAGAACTAAAAAATCATGCCACTCTTGTGCAAACTCAAGAGTAGGGTGAAGAAAGAAGTAGTTCCTAGGTGAAGGGAAGATATTTCTACTATTAACTTCTCAACTGAAACAAAATGAAAAAGACACCAGCTATTAAAATGTGATTTTTTTTAGTTGCTCTTTTGTAGTTTCAGAAATGTTATTTATATGAACTGTATGCATGTTCTATTCTTAGCATGTCATTAGTATTTGAAATTCTCATTCCTCCAAGGTACTGAAAGAAGTCAAGTCAGATTAAAGAAATGTATAATGGCCAATTATTTGTTTGCTAATTGTACTTTAGGGCATAAACTGTATTAGAGAGTTCAGTACCAGTGATTATTCCTCAAAAAATAAAAGCACCCTAAGCATAATTTCTTTGGAAAAATTATCATGTTTTATTTTCTTCCTTTTTTTTTTTGTTTAAATCATTAATGAAGGGTTTTTTTCAATGAAATAATGATTCTGTATTGGCACATTAAAAACAGCAGGTTCTGTTTGATTCAAGGTTCTATTTTACCTACAGTTATTGCTAAATTTGTAGTATAGACATAAAGATTCATAGAGGATTCATTTTATATACACATAAGTTACTTCCTATTAAGTTTATTCTAAATTTCTGTATATTCCAGTACAGATATTTCTGCTAAATATTAAAAATATCTGTGAAGTTAAAGGAAACCAAGTAATGTTTTTTTTTTTTTAATTTATTTATTTGTCAGAGAGAGGGAGAGAGAGCGAGTACAGGCAGACAGAGTGGCAGGAAGAGGCAGAGGGAGAAGCAGGCTCCCCGCTGAGCAAGGAGCCCGATGTGGGACTCGATCCCAGGATGCTGGGATCATGACCTGAGCCGAAGGCAGCCGCTTAACCAACTGAGCCACTCAGGTGTCCCACCAAGTAATGTTATAGAGAAAAGTTGTCATAGCAATACTTGGAAGGTAACCCCTTCAACAACAACAGCTAAACACAGAGTTCTAATTCTCCTGTGAGTATCCAGTGATTATTTTCAGTTGATTTATGCATGTTAGAGAATATGTCAATATAACAGAAGAAAATGAAAACACTAACTTGAAAAGATAATATGTATCATTATTTATAATAGCAAAGAATTTATAATTTTGATTTTCCAAATAATCTTTCAAAAATTTCTTTTTTTTCTTAAGTTAGTGGCTTTTTATACCTTGGGGAAAACCCTACTTAATGAGTCTTTTTCAAGAGAAATTTAAAATATTACCATTGGTCATCTAGTGTCATTATCAATAAGATATGTTTTACAGTGTCAGCCAGTTCTTTAAATAAGATAAGCCAAGTTTAATAAAGTCTGGCTTGATTATAATTTTGTCTTTGTATCAGTCATTACTTCTGAACATGTACAGTTTAATAACTGTATTCAAAACATGATACTCATGAGCTCAGGAATTTAAAGTGTAATGTGAGTTATCGTGATTAAAGCATATTTCGTATGGGCAGAATAAAATGTATTTTACTGATTTTCTAGTTCTTCTCTTCCCCCTTTTCCCTCCCTCCCTTTCTTCTTTCTTCTTTCTCTCTCTTCTCTTTTCCTCTTGTTTTCTCTTTTTAAGTCATTCCATGCATGTGTGGATGGTAGCCTCTAGTAATGAGAATATTATATCAGAAGCCTTTTTCTTTGACTCATCAGGTGAAAAAAGTTCTCTTTCAAAAAACACTATTCCTGTGGTAGGAATCTTATTTCTTCATCATGGATCCACATCACATTGTCCAGGGAAGTATAAGGATTTCTTTATTTAAAACAAATAGGATGTAATTTCAACTCTATAAGGGCAGAAAGTAGAGGGGGAAATGTTGGTGATAAATCTTGAGAATTACAGAGATTGGTATTTTTTTAACTTTTCTAAAGATGGAGAGAGATTCAGGCAAGAGTTGTGTTTCACCTGACATATAGCAGTTTTCTAGAAGGATACAAAAACTTCTCAAGACTGCATATGTTTTTAAGATTTGCTGCCTTAACTTTACCAGCATTACCAACATCACAGATTTTCATGCCAAAATGTACTTAATGTCATTTGGTATTTATTTATTTTTTAAATACACTGTGTTGTTTAGTTATAGGTTCACAGCAAAATTGAGCAGAAAGGACAGTAAATTTGTATGTCCTCCCTGCACCCGCATACATACACCTTCCCGACTATCAATATCCTGCACCAGAGTGGGTCATTTGTTACAATCAATGATTCTATATTGATGCATCATTAATACCCAAAGTCTGTAGTTTGTATTAGGGTTCATTCTTGGTGTTTTACATTTTATGGATTTTAAATATATAATGACATGTATCCACAATTACGGTATCATAAAGAATAGTTTCACTGCCCTAAAAATCCTCTCTGCTCCTGTTATTCATCCTTTTCTCCTCCCTAACTCCTGGCAATCACTGATTTTTTTTGTCTCCAAAATTTTGCTTTTTCTAGAATGTCATATAGTTAGAATCATAAAGTGTATAGCCCTTTCAGATTGGCTTCTTTCGCTTACTAACATGAATTTAAGGTTCCACCATACCTTTTCATAGCTTGAAAGCTCACTTAATTTTAGTGCTCGCTGGGTCTTCCATTGTCTGGATGTACCACAGTTTATTAATCCGCTCGTCTCTTGAAGAACATCTTGGTTGCTTCCAGGTTTTGGCAATAAATGTTCAGCTCTGTTTGGTAATCACGAAGAACTACAGTTGCTGGGTTGTATGGTAGAATGTGTTTAGTTTTGTAGGAAACTGCCAAATGGTTTTCCAAAGAGGCTATACCATTTTTCATTCCCACCATTAATGAATAAGAGTTTCTGTTACTCCACTTCCTCACTAGCATTTGGTGTTGTCAGTGATCAGGATTTTGGCTATTCTGTTAGGTGTGTAGTGGTACCTCTGTTATTTTTTCATATTGCTGTTACTAAGCCCAGGTAATTAAACAGCTCTCAGTAAGTAGCATAGAAACCAAGTTGCCAGTGAAAGCTGACTCCCAGAACATAGCAGATCAAACAGAAACCCAAGGAACTGAAAGAAAGGTATTAAGATAAGCTCAGTTATTTCCTGTATGCATGAACTATTTGAATGGATTTAGGAGTATTAGGTAAAATCATTATCTACTTTAAAAGCAGTAAAGAAGATAGTAAAGTGCAGTGTGTTCTGAAACCAAGGATTTAAGTGTGCAGATCTTCTGAGTGATGACAGCTATAGGTACTGAAAGGTGTGTAATTTGCTTCAAGGCATTTTATTTCAATATTTCCGTGAATACTATAAAAAATGACACTTAAATGATTTTAACAACAACAAAAAATAAGTAGGCAGACTTCATTGATACTGTATCTGATAGCCAAGGAAACTATGAGGACATAAGAAAATGTAGTGCTTTACACGGAAGGGATGTATTCATAGGGCTTGCCTTTTTTGTTGTTTTGGGAGGTACTTAAAGGAAACATCATGTTTACACACACCCATGTGTCCTATAATTTTTTAAAATCCCCATTTTATACTCTACCCTCTATGTGATAAAACCTATACATGGCTTTGTAAGTATTAATATACATGAATTTTAGATCTCTACAGCCTGTTTTCTCTTCCTCCATCTCTAAATTGTTCATGTTATTATATTCATTCTGTTTAATTACTTGTCTTTTTTCTCTACATTGCTTTGGCTTTTTTACTGTGTGTAAACTTATGTTTTAAATTTGAAAAAATGATTGATTCTCCACTACCATTATCACAAACCTTATCATAAGAAAACAGTTGCAAATTCTTTGGATATAGCTTAAATAAGTTTTGTGAATAAATTTCAAAATGATGCCAAGAATAGGGATTAAGAAACTTTTAGATTCATATAGTTTACAGGAAATTATATTTAGCAGTTTTGACTTGATATTTTATGGTCATACCCAAAGAATGTAAGATACTTTGATAAATACTAAGAGTCATAAATAGTATCTTAATATTTCAGCAAGAAAATAATATTGACATATAATGTACTAAGAATTTATAAATGATAGCATTTAGAAAATTCAGTATTGATAACTTTGTGAGGAAGATTTAATTCCCATTTTCCAACGGGGAGGACTTGGCAAAACCCATAATAAATTGAAAAACTTACTTTGTGTATTCATGGAATAAGTGACAGTCAACTAATATGTGATTACTTAGTAATGGTTTGCTCTGTGTTATAAAGAAGTTGTAAAGTTTTAGATTTTTGAATTAAATAATAATAAAAGTAATGATGAAGGCTTTTAATATGCTAGGTTTTTAGAAGGTATTATTGAGAGTCTTTGAATAACTCCAAAATATTTTCATTAAATAAATGTTTTCTTAAGGGACACACTTTTCATTTAAACATAGTTGAGGACTCCCTTCCAAAAGGAGAATTTCAAAATTACCTGTCAATGTCCTCTATTAAAACAGGTATCCTTTAAAACAGACAAATCAAGTTTTTCTCAATTTGTTACCCATAGGGGAGTTACATTGTTCAGAAGAAAATAAGATGGATATTCTAAGTAGAATGTTTTTGGATGCCTTTCATGAGACATTAGTGGGTCTTTAAAGGGAGTTTATTGATTCTTCAGGCAGCACCTGAGGCAACCCAAGATCTATTGCTCTGTCACTTTAAAAGTGCCACTTTTCCTAGGAGATCTTTCAATGCTTAAGACTTGAAAATTTCCACAAACCAGTTGCATCTGTCATCTCCTGCTTGATCCACTGAGTCCCACAGGCCATGTCTGAATGGTTTAGAAGCTATATTTGTGCTCAAAATGCTTGTTGGAACAAATGCATTTTTAGGGCAGAGACTCCATAAATGAAATCTAAGCATTCAAACCTATAAACATCAATGAGAAGAAGTAAAGACCGTGAAGCAGGCCAACTTAGTGGGATTCTATGAAAGACAGCCTAGACTCACAGCCTTGGGTCACCTGGTATAGCATCTCAGAGATATAACCAGTCTCTTTGTGGATTGTTCTGAGGAAGGAAAGCTAATTATTTGTTAAGGATATAAATTTAATTTTGGAGTAGCAAAACTTTTAAAAGATAATCTTTGCTATTCTAGAATCCATCTTCCTCTAACTTTAATACATTATGACTTTTAAGATTGCTATTTGGATGACGTAGACTAAATAAACATATTTTCTTTCACCTTTATATTTACATCATAGTCATTCATTCTTATCCATCCCTTTCAGAAGCCCCAGATTTTTCAGTGTTCCCTAAAGTGTTTTATTAGAAGCATATATAAAACTTAAAATATAAAGAGAGGGTGGATAAAATTTTTAAGTCATTCTGGATCAATGCCCAAAATAACTAGAACTCACAGACCCTTCTTTTTTCTAGGTTTTGGCTTAAGTTTTTGGTGTTCGTTGTATTAAGGATACTCAAAAAAATAGAATTGTGATTTTCTTTTCTCAAGATGAAAGCACAATAAACTTAGGTATAGGTACTAAATATATTTTGGATTACCATATAATTTTAAAAGAATGTATTAGAGATAAGTTTGTGCTTATTAGCAGATGGCAATCTCAAAAATTATTACATATTAGAGTTGCTTTTAGAGTCAGCTTTACTAACTAATGTGCCTTTTTCAGTTATATATGAACCTATACTTTTAATGAGTAGGTGTTCATATTCTTATGAAAATACCAATTAGGAATCAGGTTCCATTTCTGAAGTGTCAATTTGGGGAATTATAGTTCAATGATAAGAGCATGAACTCTACATTCAAATTATTTGATTTGCTTTCTTCTTTATCAATTCAACTCAAACAGATATGCTTCTCTTTCAAGAGTCTGAGTGTCATGTTAATTTGATTTGCTCATATGCTTGGATTAATAAAGATAGACAACTAAACTGCCTCCACTGCTGAGAGAGTTAGACCTTCCCATGTGTCTGGTGCCAGATATAATGCTCAGTCATTTGTAGAAACCACATAAACAGAGTGAAACCAAAACATACCGAAGACCCAGTATTTGTGCATAATCCTTGGTGCCTAAATTGGGACCCTTAGAAATGTGGCATGCAAAATTATGGAAAGAGCCCAAAAGTCCATTAGCTGATGAATGGATAAGGAAGATGTGGTTTATATTTACAATGGAATATTACTCTGCTATAAAAAAGAATGAAATCTAGCCAGTTGCAAAGATGTGGATGGAGCTAGAGAGTATTATGCTAAGCAAAATAAGTCAGTCAGAAAAAGACAGATACTGTATTCACTCATATGTAGAATTTAAGAAACAAAACAAATGAACATGGGGAGAAAAGGAGAGAAAAACCAAGAAACAGACTCTTAACTGTAGAGAACAAACTGATGGTTACCAGAGGACAGTGGGCAAGGGGTTGGGTAAAATAGGTGATGGGGATTAAAGAGGGCATTTGGGATGAGCATTGGGTATTGTATGTAAGTGTTCAATCACTGAATTCTACACCTGAAACTCAATCTGCATGGTATGCTAACTACGTGAAAATCAAATAAAAACAAACAAAAAGGAATGTGGCATGCAAAAAAATATTCATGTAAACTTAGTCTTCAGAAATGTACCAGTCATACTGCAATTCAACTTCATGTGTCTTATACTAAGGACTATATTTTTCAATTTGCCAGTTAAATGATTCTACTTAACATACAAAGACAATGTGATATTGCCCAGCCTTTGTGGTAGAAAACCACCTAAGATGGAAGAAAACCTTTAAAATTAATTTTTCAACAGCAAGATAGTAAAGAAATCCTCAGAATCTATAACTAGAAACCTTAAATCTAGAATAATCATCAAGTGTTGAGGATGGATGTTGCCTTCAGAGATCTGCCAGTTGACTAGGGCTGATCCAGAGCTTCAGTTTTAGGGCCACATGTGAGTGACAAATATTAGAACATACACAGTGGAGAGGTGGATGAGAGGTTCAGAATTAAGGCAGAGCCCTCAAAAGGTGACCCTTTCTGTGCCTGAAAGGAGAAAAGAAACCTGCCTTTTGGTGTGAAATATTAAGAAATCTTTGCCCCTGGGAGGCTTCAGGGAAAACAAAACAAAACAAATAACAATAATTAGTTCTGAAACCCACAACTGGGGAATTTATTTTAAATTGATTCTGAAGTGCCTAGTAAAATTGTATGCACATTGAACACAAGCCTCAAGATAATCCCCCAGTACATTTCCAGGGAACTATAATTTCTTAAAAACAAGAGCAACAACAAATTCATAAGACACATGAAGAAGGAAGTAAGATTCAGAGTCAATAGAAGCACAACTACAGAATGAGATATTCATAGACTGTTGATGTTGAAATTATCACAGAATATTAACTATGCTAAATATGCTTAAATAAAAAACTATCAAAATTAAGACTGAGATATGACTTTCAAAAGGATCAAGTGGACCTGAAAAAGAACATTGTAGCACTTCTAGAGAAATAGATGAAACACAAAGGTCAAGCTAAACCAAGAATTAGATGCAATGATGAGAAAATTAATGCAATAAAAAATAAATCAGAAGAGACACATCCAGAGTGCCCCACAGAAAAATAAGAGATAAAACTATGAAGAAAAATAGGAAACTTGTAAAGCAGTAATTTCTAACACTTATGCCTTCATCTAATTGAAGTTAGGCTAAAATCTTACTGCATTAAAAATAAGATTATTTTTCTAAATATAGCATAAAAGAAGTGCCCAAACATACCCCAACTGGACAGAAAATATTTGTCTCATACATATGTTACTGACAAGAGAGATTTACTCTCTTGGTAATAGCAGATTTTTCTAAAGGATTGAATGTTTGTATCCAAAAGGTTGAAGTCCTAATCCCCCAGGTGATGGTGTTAGGAGGTGGGGCCTTTGGGAAGTAATTAGGTCAAGAGGGTGGAGTCCTCATAAACTGAGTTAGTATCCTTCTAAGAAGCCAGAGATTATCTTTCCCAGCCCTGTGATAATATAAGGAAAAGAAGGCTGTCTGCAAACCAGGCACAGGTACCTTAATAGATCTAGACCCACTAGAACCTTGATCATGGACTTCATAGCCTCTAGAACTCTGAGAAGTGTTTGTGATTTAAGCCACACAGTCTCTGGTATTCCATTATAGCAGCAGCCCATACTGATTAAGACTTTTTTTTGTCTGGAGGAAAAAAGATGTGCACACACACACACACATACATATAAAAAACACTTCTGGAAAATATTCTAAAGTAAACAAATAGCAAATAGGCAAAAGAAGTGTGGAATAGTAGATATATATATGTATATACATACATATATTTATACAATGGCATATCATATTCTGGAAAATGAGTACAGAATATATATCCATTTCAAACATGATATTTAGGGATTAAAGAAAATTCACAAGAAGAGACAAGAGGAATCCATTTATATAACGGTGAAAGATACAAAACCAAATAGTATTTAGGGAAACAGATCTGGAGCATACTATTAAAAAAAAAAAAGAAGTACCAGAGGGGTGCCCAGGTGCCTCAGTTAAGCATTTGACTCTTGGTTTTGGCTGAAGTCATGATCTCATGGGTCATGGTGAGATTGATCCCCACATTGGGCTCTGTGTTCCTCCAGGAGTTTGCTTGAAGAGTCTCTCCCCCTGCCTTGCCCTCCCCCACTTTCTCTCTTCCTCTGTGTTTTTCTCTCTCTCTCAAATAAATAAATATTTAATTAAACAAATCTTTAATTAAATAAATCTTTAAATATTTTTTTTTAGGTTTTAAAGATTTTAATCATTTAGTAAATGGCTTTGTAAACTGCAGCCAGTAATAATTCACTTCAAGTTGTACAAGCACAATCAAGGGCATACCTTGATTATGTTTTTAATGGACATAAATTTCACGATTAACATTTTGGTTTCACTGAACAATAGTTGGTACTCAAACCTACTCTATAGATCCTAAACTATCATAAGGTGAAGGGAATATTTAAATACCAGAAAATAAATACCAGAAAATTTAAAATACTGAATAGTTAACTCTTTTTTTTCAAGATTTTATTTATTTGACAGAGAAATCACAAGTTGGCAGAGCAGCTGGCAGAGAGAGAGGGGGAAGCAGACTCCCCACTGAGTAGAGAGTCCAATGTGGGACTCCATCCCAGGACCCTGAGACCATGACCTGAGCTGATGGCTGAGGCTTAACCCACTGAGCCACCCAGGCACCCCTGAATAGTTAACTTTTAAGGGAGGAATTAAATTTGGGAAGGGACCCACAGGGGATCTCAAAGGTATTGATTATGTTTTAATTCTTGAGGTGGGTAGTGAGTACATGTGTGCTTTTATCAAATACTATTACTGTTATAGAGACCATAAAATATATGCACTTTTTTGAGTTTATGATGTATTTTACAGTATGAAAATCTTAAAATAATAAGCCATTTGCGTAGCCATCTTTAAAAATTACTGATTAATCATTAATTTTGATGCCACCTCAATTGGGTTCTCAACACATGGAGGAAATAAATAGGGATGTGTTCAGATCAGTTCAATGTATTTTCTGTCCAACTATATGCAAGACTAAAAGTATTATTTTATCAAATATGTTAAATGTTTAGGGTAATGAAATGTCCTTTGGCATTTTATCAATAGTAGCATAGTCCTGCTCTAATTGATTTTAGTGCCACATTAATTTTGTGCTTGAGAAATTTAAAAAAAATTCAGGTTAAAACTTAACAATTCCCAATTAATTTCTGACTTATTGCATTTAGTAGTAGAAGCAGCAAGATGGAAGAAGGAACTATATTAATGGTTAAGAGGTATTTACAGAGCATAGGGAGAAGGCCAGAAAACGTGTGACATGAATAATGAGAGGGTCCCAAAGCTTCATTGAGGACTTGATTTTAGAGATGCTCCTGCACCCAGGAAATAGTATATGTTGTTCTTACAGAAGACAAATTAAAGGAATTAAAGATGGTTTTAGTGGGGAAAAATGAGACAAATGATGATTAATGTCAAATGTGTAAAATATAGTGAGCAAGCTCTTTTAATAGTTCTATCAGTATCCACAATGAGGTTAATATCAACAAATTATAAATGCTGACACTAAATCTCAAATGTTAAGTTACTAACTGGTAAATGTCAGAGCTATACAGAAATCATGGTTTGCTGCAGAGATTATTATTATTTAATGGTGTATAAGATGCTAGGAAGCATAAAAATAAAAGATTTTACTTAAATAGATATATGCACTCTGATTTTTTTTAAGTGTTTGAGTTATCTTAGTATTGTATATAAATTCAAATGAAATTGAAAAAAACACAAATCTACCAAGGCCATGGGAAAATACTAAAAGAATAGAAAGACAAAGTCAAGGAAGAAGTTGAGGAAGACAAAGTGAGTTTCTTTGGAAAAATATTTCTCACCAATATATTTTATTCTCTCCATTTGTTGGTATTGTCTAAACCAAAATTAAAACAGAATATCTAGGGAATAAACAGATTGAAAACTTTATCTAAAAATTCTTGATAAACATCATTATTCTCATGGATCTTGAAAGTCTACATATGACTTATGGGTTAATGCTATAACTAAGATCTGACTTTACTGTTTCTCCATTGAAATATTTATCTTATTAATGCAGTGGTAACAGAGGAAAAAGATATATAAGCCACATAGTCATCTCTAGTATTCCATTTGTAGCAGCCCAAACTGATTAAGACATACATTTTTTTAGGATTTTATTTATTTGGGGATGCCTGGGTTGCTCAGTGGGTTAAAGCCTCTGCCTTTGGCTTAGGTCATGATCCTAGGAACCTGGGATCGAGCCCTGAATCAGGCTCTCTGCTCAGCAGGGAGCCTGCTTCCCTCACCCCCACCCCACCTGCCTCTCTACCTACTTGTGATCTCTGTCAAATAAATAAATAAGATCTTAAAAAAAATAGATTTTGCTTATTTGTTAGAGAGAGCACACATGAGGAGAAGAAGGCCCCCTGCTGAAAAAGGAGCCTGATGTGGGACTCCATCCTAGGACCCTGGGATCATGACTTGAGCTGAAGGCAGACACTTAACCAACTGAGCCACCCTGGTGTCCCTGATTAAGACATATTTTTATGTCTTCTATATATATAGAAGTATATATGTGTGTGTGTGTGTGTGTGTGTGTGTGTATTCTAAATGAGCAGATATCTAGAGCACTAGGATTTGGGAGAAACGTTTTTAGAACCTTTAATTTTTAGATCAACCATATCTGTTTGGAGCAAAGTTTATTGTGTAAAAGCCAGAGTCTTATATTCAGCGATGATCAGGTAGTCATAATGAGACAGTTGTGAGCAAAAAATTCATGTCCATGTTCAGGGCTCAGCTGTGTCCATAACACAGTGTTTTGATATGCAGATATTTGGCTTGGTAGGTGTTACACATTCTTTTCCTCCAAATTATCTTCCTTAGTCATTACTAACAGACCATTATTTAAATAAATTTGATTTTTTTTTTTGTAATTCATTTTGGAGATCAAAGTTTGAGTTCAACTATGAGTGGATGAGATTTAGTTCATAAAAAAACAAAAAACAAAAAAATAAACAAAACACCAAAAAACCAGACTAATGGATGTTTATACTATATAGGAGGAGGTGTGTCAACTTACTGTGTTGATGAGTAGAAAATATAGTAAATTTTTAAAAATATCAGGTGTTGAGAATAAAAGAGACTGTATAGAATATGTTCTCTCTAGAAAATATGCTTGGTCCATAGAGGATGAGAATGATCCCAAATTCCGTATCTGAATAGAGAACTGTTTTCAAGCTTTAGAAGTATAACAGCAGAAATGTAGACAGTGGTGCGTGCCTGGGTGGCTGTCAGTTAAGTGTCTGACTCATGGTTTCAGTTCAGGTCATGATCTCAGGGTCCTGAGACAGAGCCCTGAGTGGGGTTCTGTCCTCAGCTCAGAGTCTGCTTATCCCTTTCCCTCTGCTCCTCTCCTCCTGCCACTCTGTCTCCCTGGAATAAATAAAATCTTTTTTAAAAAAATGTAGACAGTGGAGTGTCTGGGTGGCTTAGTTGGTTAAGTATTTGATTCTTGGTTTCAGGAATCAAGCCCCACTTCAGGCTTCCTGCTCCGCAGGGAGTCTGCTTCCTCTCTCCCTCTCCCTTTGGCCCTCCTCCTATTCATACACTCTTTCTCTCTTTCTCTGAAATGAATGAATGAATCTTTAAAAAGTAGAAAAAGCTAGGATCATTTTTTAACTATAGCCTTTCATTTTTGGCAAAATATGAGTTGTAGAAAAGACAACGGAAGGATGAGGAGTACCCTTAGGTCCAGCCAGTTGCTTTCCCTACATAGAGTGGTAGAAACATGAGGCCAATTATAGTTGTATATTGAAGTGTTAAAAAAAAAATGAATTTAATCCATGTAAAAGGTATAGGGAATACCTGAGGGAAGTAGAATAAGGAGAATGAGGACCTGTAAACTGTTCAGACTTTTTATTTCATTGTGATTCAGTCTTGGAGGGTTGTATGTTTCTAGGAATTTATCCATTTCTTCTCATTTGTCCAATTTGTTGGCGTATAATTGTTTATGGTAGTCTCTTATGATCCTTTATATTTCTTTGGTGTCAGTTGTAGCATAACATCCTACATTTCAAATTTTATTTATTTGAAACTTCTCTCTTTTTTTTTTTTTTGGTAGTTTACTAAAGGTTTGTTAATTTTGTTTGTCTTTTCAGGGAACCAGCTCTTAGTTTCATTGACCTTTTCTATATTTTTTAAAGGTTTTTATTTATTTATTTATGAGGAAATGAGAGAGAGAGAGAGAGAGAGAGAGAGTATGTGAGCTGGGGGAGGCATAGAAGAAGAAGGAGAGAGAGACTCTCAAGCGGACTCTTCACTGAGTGCTGAGCCTGACATGGGGCATGATCTCATGACATGGAAATCATGACCTGAGCTGAAATCGGATGCTTCACCAACTAGGTCACCCAGATGTCCCAACCTTTTTGTTGTTGTTTTTTATTTAATCTCTATTTCATTTATTTCTGCTATAATCTTGTTATTTACTTCCTTCTAATTTTATTTTTTCGTTTTTCTTTTAGGGTTGTAAAGTTAAGTTTGGGACTTTTCTTGTTTCTTGAAGTAGGAATTTATCACTATGAACTTCCCGATTGCTTTTGCTGCATCTCAGATTTTGGTATATTGATTTCCATTTTCATTTATCTCCAGGTATTTTTAAATTTCTCTGATTTCTTCTTTGACCAATTAGATGTTCCATAACATATTGTTTAATCTCCACGTATTTGTGAATTTTTCAGTTTTCTTTGTGTTATTTCTAACTTTATGCCATTGTGCTCTGAAAAGATGCTTGATGTAATTTAAATCCTTAAATAAAGTTATATTTATTTGAGAGAGAGAGAGTGAGCACGGGCAGGGGGAGGGGCAGAGGGAGAGGAGAGAATCTCAGGCAGACTCCCCACTGGGCATGGAGCCCCACACAGGGCTTGATCCCGTGAAAATGAGATCAGGACCTGAGCCGAAATCAAGAATTGAAGGGTAAACCGATTGAGCCACCAGGTGCCCCTCCTCTTAAAATTTTTAAGGTCTACTTTAAGGACTAACAGATGATCTATCTTGAAAAATGTTCCATGTACACTTGACAAAATTGTGTATTCTGTTGCTTTTGAAGAAAATGTAATGTAAATATCTGTTAAGTCCATCTGGTCTAACTTGTCATTTAAGATGGATGTTTCCTTATTGATTTTCTGTCTGAATGAATTATCAGTTGATGTAAGTGGAGTATTAAGAGCCCCTACTTTTATTATATTGCTATCTATTTCTCTTTCTGGTCTGTTAATACTTGCTTTTTGTAGCTAGAGACTCCTATATTGGGTGCATAAATATTTACAAATGTTATATTCCCTTGTTGGATTAACTCCTTTATTATTATGTGACACCCTGCTTTATCTCCCTTTTACAGTCTTTGTTTTAAAGTCTAGTTTGGCTGATATAAATATAGCAACTCTTGCATTCTGTTGGTTTCCATTTCCCTGAAAGATGATTTTTCTGCCCCTTTACTTTCAGTCTGTATATGTTCTTATACCTAAAGTGTAACTCTCCTCAGCAACATATTAATGGGTCTTGTTTTTTTATCCATTCAGCTAGTCTATGTCTTTTGATTGGAGAACTTAGTCTATTCATATGTAAAGTAATTTTATTGATTGATATATGGTTATTCCCATTTTGTTAATTGTTTTCTAGTTGTTTTTGTAGTTCCTCTCTATTCTTTTCTTCATCCCTTGTTCCTTTCCTTTATAGTTTGATGACTTTCTTTGGTGGTAAACTTTGATTTTTTTCTCTTTATCTTTTGTGTATTTACTGTAGGTTTTTGTGTTATGATTACCATGAGGCTTATACATAATAATGTATCTATAAGTCTATTTAAAGTTGAAAATAACATAAATTGGATCTCGTGCTAAAACTTTTCATTTTACTTTACAGTGTTTTATGTTTTGATGTACATTTTACAACTTTTATATTATGTATATACATTAACTGGTTATTGTAATCATGGTTACTTTTGCTACTTTTGTCTTTTAACCTTCATACCAGGTTTATAAGTAATTAGTCCAGTACCTTTACTATGCATTTACTTTTTCAGTGAGATTTATTCTTTCGTGTATATTCTTATTACTAATTAGTATCTTTTCTTTCTAGCTTAAAGAAGTCCCTTTAACATTCTTTTGTAAGGCCAGTGATGATGGTGATGAACCCCTTTAGCTTTTGTTTATCTGAAAAACTTTATCTCTCCTTCAATTCTGAATGATAAGTTTGTCATGTAAAGTATTATTAGTTGGAAGTATTTGTTTTGTTTTGTTTTGCTTTGTTTTTGTTTTGTTTTCTTTTCTTTCAGCACTTTGAATATATCATGCCACTTCCTCCTGGCCTGCAAAGTTTGTGCTGAAAAATCTGCTATGGCCTTATGGAAATTCCCTTGCAAGTAACAAATTGTTTTTCTCTTGCTGTTTCTAAGATTCTCTCCTTCCTTAACAATTGACATTTTAATGTAATGTGTCTTGTGGGTCTCTTTATATTCCTCTTTTTTAGAATTCTCTAGCTCTTGGACTGGATGCCTTTTTTCTTTCAAGGAAATTTTCAGCCATTATTTTTTCAAATCAGATTTCTGCCTCTTTCTCTCTTTTCTGTCCTTCTGGGAGCTGTATAATGATTTGAACCCATTTGATGTTATCCTGTTAAGTTAGTTAAGTTATATTCACTTTATTTTCCTTTTTCTCTTCACTGCTCTGATTAGGTGAATTCCATGGCCTTGACTTTGAGTTGACTGACCCTTTCTTTCTTCTGCTCATCTCATCTGCTCTTGAGCCCCCTCTACTGTATTTTTCAATTCAGTTATTGTATTCTTCTGCTCTTTGACTTCTCTTTGGTACTTTCTTATATTTTTAATCTCATTGTTGATGTTTAACTGTGTTCATCCATTCTTCTCCCCAGTTCAGTGAGCATCATTACTTGAACTCTTTATCAGGTAAATTACTTCATTCCATTAAGGTTTTCTTTCTCCAGTTTTAGTTTATTCTTTCAAATGGAACATATTTCTCTGTCTCTTTGTTTTGCTCCATTCTCTGTGTTGGTTTATATTACATAACAGATTAAACAGTCACCTTTTACAGTCTTGAAGAAATGGCCTTGTATATAAGATGAAACTTTTTCCTCATCCCTACCCCAGTTCTTAGTTGTCAGTGAAATATCTATGCTGGTCCAAGCAGCCTATATTTTTAATAGCTGTCTGTAGTTGAGAATGTACTAAGACCTGTCAGTGTTCCAAATGGGAGTGCTCCAGCAGGCTGCCAGATATGCAGGTTAAATTAGATGCTTGTCCCTCAGGTGAAGGTTTTAATATAAGCAGATAAATCTCCTTCACTTAAAGTTTGGGTGCTGTTTCTGAGGTGGCCCAGGAGCAGATAATCTGAATATGTGACCTTTTTTTTTTTTTTTTTTTTTTTAAGATTTTGTTTATTTATTTGAGAGAGAGACAGTGAGAGAGAGCATGAGAGAAAAGAAGGTCAGAGGGAGAAGCAGACTCCCTGTGGAGCTGGGAGCCTGATGCAGGACTTGATCTCAGGACTCTGGGATCATGACCTTAGACGAAGGCAGTTGCTTAACCAACTGAGTCATCCAGGTGCCCAATATGTTACCTTTTTAAAAGGCCTTTTACAGATTGCTAGTTTCTTGTGGCTCTCAGGATGTAAGTCTTGTTAATTTTCAAAATTGGAGGTTTTTCTGGGATAATCAGTGGATCAAAAAAGAAAGGGGAAATAAAAAAGTTTCTTGAGACAAATAAAAGTGGAAACACAGCATACCAGAAGTTGTGGGAAGCAGAAAAAGAAGTTATAAGAGGGAAACTCACAGGAATAAACATCTATGTTAAGAAGCAAGAAGATCCCAAATAAACAGTCTAGCTCTATGACTTAAGGAATGGAAAGGAAAACACACACACACACACAAAACAAAAACAAGAAACTGAGTCCAAAGTTAGCAGAAAAAGGAAATAATAAAAATTAGAGCCAAAATAAATGACATAGAGGACAGAAACACAATAGAAAATATTAACCAAACTAAGAGTTGGTTCCTCTAAAAGATAATTGACAAATGCTCAGCTAGACTTATTAAGGAAAAAAGTG
This sequence comes from Mellivora capensis, assembly GCA_004024625.1. Taxonomy (NCBI): domain Eukaryota; kingdom Metazoa; phylum Chordata; class Mammalia; order Carnivora; family Mustelidae; genus Mellivora; species Mellivora capensis. The sequence goes on along the minus strand of PISX010004624.1, from coordinate 59,287 downwards.
AAGGGACCCAAATCAAAATAATTATAAAAGAAAAAGGAGACATTACAAATGATAACACAGAAATTCAAAGGATCATAAGAGGCAACTCTGAAAAACTACATGCCAAAAAACTGGAAAACCTAGGAGAAACAGAAAAATTCTTAGAAGTACACAACTTATGAAGACTGGATCAGGAAGAAACTGAAAATCTGAATAGGTTAATTACCAGTAAGGAGATTGAATTAGTAATAGAAAACTCCCAGTGAAGAAAAGCCCAGGACCAAATGACTTTATTGGTGAATTTTACCAAACATTTAAAGAAGAATTAACATCAAACCTCCTCAAACTCCAAAAAAAAATCAAAGATGGAGGAATACTTTATCCTGATTATCCTGATACTAAACCAGAAATGGACAATACTAGAAAAGAAAACTATAAGCCAATATCCATGATGAGTATAGATGGAAAAATCTTAATAAAATATTAGCAAATCAAATTCAGCAGCACAATGAAATGATCATATATCATGATTATCTCTGATATGTAAGAATAGTCCAACATATGCAGATCAATGTGATACATCACAATAGAATGAAAGAAAAGAATCATATGATCATCTTAATAGATGCAAGAAAAGCATTTCACAAAACTCAGTATCTGTTCATGATAAAAATTATTAACAAATTAGGTGTAGAGGAACATGTCTCAACATAGTAAAGGCCATATATGATAAGCCCACAGCTAACATCATGCTCAGTGATGGTTGAAAGATTTTCCTGTAAGATCAGAAACAAGATGTGCCCACTGCCACTCCTTTTTGTCAGTAACTACTACAAGTCCTAGCTAGAGCAGTTAGGCAAGAAAAAAGAAATAAAAGGTATCAGAATTGGAAGTAAAGAAGTAAAAATGTCTGTGTTTGCAAATGACATGATTTTATATATGAAAATGTCTAAAGACCAAAAAAGCTGTTAGATCTAATTAATAAATTCAGTAATATTGCAGGATACAAAATGCACATTCAAAAACCAGTAGCATTTCTATATACTATATACTAGAACATTATGTATAGTATAATGTATATACTAATATACATTAGTATATTTCATATACTAATGAAGAAGTTTCTGAAAAATAAATAAAAGAATTGATCCCACTTACAATAGTATCAACAACAAATGAAGAATAGGAACAAACTTAACTAAGGAGGTGAAAGAGCCTTTCTCTGAAAACTATGTAAGACATTAATGACAGCAATCAAGAAGAGATAATAAATGGAAAGCTATTCTGTGTTCATGGATTGGAAAACTTAATATTTTTAAAAGTAAATACTATGAAAGAGCAGCTATAAAGTCAATACAATCCATATCAAGATTCAAATGGCATTTTTACAGAAGTACAAAAAACTAAAATGTATATGGAACCACAAAAGATACGAATAGCCAAAGAAATCCTGAGAAATACAGAACAAAGAAGGAGACATCACACTTCCTGATCTCAGGCTATACTGTGCAGCTGTAGTTATCAAAACACTATGGTGCTAACAAACAAGAGACAAATAGATTAATGGAAGACAGTTGAGAACCCAGAAATAAGTACAAGCATATAAAATCAACTAATAATTGAAAGAGGAACCAAGAATACTCAGTGGAGAAAAGATGGTCTTTTCTATGAATGGTAGTGGGAAAATTGGATATTCAGATGTAGAAGAGTGAAATAATTCATATCTTACAGCACTCATTATTAATGATTGTATGATTATGAACTCAATAATTAATAATAATTGACTCAGAATGGATTAAAAGCTTAAAATGTATGACCTGAAATCATGAAACTTCTGTAAGAAAACATAGAAAAAAAGCTCCTTGACATGGATCTTGGTAGTGCTATTTTGGATATAACACCTAAAGTACAAGCAGCAAAATTAAAAACAAATAAGTGGGACTACATCATCCTAACAAACTTCTGTACAGCAATGGAAACCATCAACAAAATGAAAAGATAACCTATGCAATGGAAGAAATATTGGCAAATCGTGTATCTAATAAAGGGTTAATATTCAGAATATATAAAAAACTCATTAAACTCAAAGCAAAAAACCAAATAATCTAATTTAAAATTGGACAAAGGACCTGAAGAGATATTTCTTCAAGGAAGACATATGAAAGAAAAGATGAAAATATACTCAACATCAGTAGTCATTAGGGAAATGAAAATTACAACCATAATGAGCGATCACCTCATGTCTGTTAGAAAAGCTATTATCAAGTAGACAAGAGATAACAAATGCTTGTATGAATGTGGAGAAGAGGGAACATTTGTGCACTGGTGGTGGGATTATAAATTTATACAGTATGAAGGGTCCTCTAAAAAGTAAATGTCCAAAAAAAAGTCAAACGACCATATGATCTCAGCAGTTCCACTTCTGGGAACATATCCAATGGAAATGAAAACCTAACTTGAAAAAATATTTACAGCCACATGTTCATAGCAGCATTATTTAAAATAGCCAAGATAATGGAAACAACCTAAGTATCTGTTGGTGGATGAATGGATAAAGAAATGGTGGAATACATGGGTGTGTGTGTGTGTGTGTGTGTGTGTGTATGTATGTAATGGGATATTATTCAGCCATTAAAAATGAATCTTGTTATTTGCAACAATGATGATGAACCTCTCGGGTTTTATTCTAAGTGAAATAAGTCAGAGGAAGACAAAAATGTGATCTCTTCTATATGTGGAATTAAAAAAAACAACAACAGTGGCAAAACCAAGCTCATATAGATACAGAGAACAGATTGGTGGTTGTACAGGTGAGCGGTTGAGGTTGGAGAAATGATTAAACTGTTTTTTTTTATTTAAATAAATTGAATAGAAAGTAAATTTAAAAAAATAATAAGGAACTTGCATTTTATGGCTATAGGAAAAGAGAGAGCAAATGCTAATGTTTGACTATGACAAATGACTTGAGGTCTGTATAGAGAGATCACATTTGGAGTATGAAAAAAAATGAGAGGGGCGCCTGGGTGGCTCAGTGAGTTGGGCCTCTGCCTTCGGCTCGGGTCATGATCTCAGGGTCCTGGGATCGAGCCCCATGTCTGGCTCTCTGCTCAGCAGGGAGCCTGCTTCCCCCTTTCTCTCTGTTTGCCTCTCTGCCTATTTGTGATCTCTGTCTGTCAAATAAATAAAATCTAAAAAAAAAAAAAAAGAGATAATTATCTCTCATAATTGAGGATAATTTGAGGTTCTTTTCTGTAATGATCTTCTTTTCAGCTGTTAATGACAGAGTCCCAGAAGTGTCCTGAAATCCTTCTCCACATCTGAGCCATGCTTTAGAGAGGGAAGCAGCTGCCCCCACTATCCTGAAACTTGTTGTTGTATAGGTACCCATGGCTCATAACTGTTAAGTCTTATGTTCTCTTTCTATTGGATTGTTGAAGGGAATTGTTTAAACTTGGGAGCAAGGGAAAAATACTTCTCCAAAGAAATGGTAATCTTAATTGAATTAAAAACACACATTGTAGGAAATACCACTAACCAGAGGGAAAACAAAGATAAAAACAGACAACATCAAAAAACCAAAAACCAAAAAAACCAAAAAACTGCTGAATTTGGTGAAATACAGAGAGAAGACCATTGACTATAGGGAAGGCATAATCATGACATTTAAATGGGAAATTAAATGTTATTAATGTGTGAGTACCCCACTTCTATAAGAAATAATGTTCCCCTGAACAGAATTTATATCAAGGCAGAACTGAATTTGGTCACAATAGTAAAAGAAAACTTGAAAAATGAAATTAAGAGAACTTGGTGATATGTGGAAGACATTAAAGGGCAGAAAGTAGTACCAGGGATTTCTGGGAAAATGGAAAACATGGAGATTTGGTGTTTCATATAGCACTTGTCAAAGGATGGGGAGGTCTTCTGGATTGGCAATGGATTTTTGTTCCCCATCTCATATACAGGGTATAGAATTCTTATCATCGTTTACTACCTTAGCTCTCTGAAAGCAAGAATTTTGTTTATAAAGTAATGCCTGGTATTGAGTAGGCACTCAATAAATCTCTGTTGAGTGAATGAGTGAATATAATATTGCCAGTCTTTGCCAGTTTCCACTTAGTCCTTGCTATTTTCAAATAATACATCCTTAAAATAATGTGATTTCTAAAATAGTTCCCCAGTGAATTTCCAAAACTAAATAAAGGTATTTCTACATACTGGAACTATCTACAGAGAGACAAATCAGTGACTTTGGTGGAGGTAAGGAAGGGGGAGTTGGTAGCAAGAGACAGCTAAATAAATTAAAACTTTATGCTATTTTTAAAATGATAGTGTATGACAATTATTCACTGTTTTTCAAGGACAAACTTAACTCATAAAAATATAACATTTGATTATTATAAAGAAAAGTACCTCCCTTTTTAGACTACATTGCCATAGGAGACAAGTTCCAAGTCATCCAAATTAGCTTCAGTTTATATAGATAGAAGATAAAAAGAAAGAAGGCCAGAGTAAGAACTTAAAATTTTATTTTAATTCTAAATATTAAATATTTTAATTCTAAAACATCATCCCCAATCATCTTCTTTTTTATTATGCTTGGGCTGCTGATTTAGTAAAACATATAAGAATTTGTATTGATTTTCTGGTTATCTGAGTCCATGATTTTAGCCATAATGTAGAAGACTGAGAGAGGAAATGTGAAAACAATGAGGGGCTCCTGGATGGCTCAGTCGGTTAATTGGCTGCCTTCAGCTCAGGTCATGATCCTAGGGTCCTGGGATTGAGTCCCACATTGTGCTCCTTGCTCAGTGGAGAGCCTGCTTCTTCCCTGCCTGCTACTCCCCCTGCTTGTGCTTACTCTTTCCCTCTCTTTCTCTGTCAAATAAATAAATGAAATCTTAAAAAAAAAATAAATATAAAAAATAAAAGAACAATGAGATACCACTACCCGTCTATAATTATGGCCAAAATCCAGAACACTGACAATACCAATACCGTGAGGATGTGGAGCAACAGGAACTCTCATTTATTACTGCTAGGAATGCAAAGGGATACAGCCACTTTGGAAGACAGTTTGGCAATCTCTCACACAAGTGAACACATTCTTACCATAGCACTAGCTGTTGTACTCTTTGGTATTTACCAAAGGAGATAAAAACTTATGTCCATATTAGGGGTGCCTGGGTGGCTCAGTGGGTTAAAGCCTCTGCCTTCAGCTCAGGTCATGATCCCAGGGCTCTGGGATCGAGCCCCACATCGGGCTCTCTGCTCCGCGGGAAACCTGCTTCCTCCTCTCTCTCTCTCTCTCTGCCTGCCTCTCTGCCTACTTGTGATCTCTGTCTGTCAAATAAATAAATAAAATCTTAAAAAAAAAACCCTTATGTCCACATTAAAACAAACGAACAAACCCCCAAAAAACTGTACATGGATGTTTATAGCAGTTTTATTTATAATTGCCAAAATGTGGCAGCAACCAAAATGTCCTTCAGTAGGTGAATGGATAAAACACTGTGTTACAACCAGACAATGAAAAATTATTCATATGAAAGACAAATGAGCTACCATGAAAAGATATGGACATACTTTACTAATAGAAGCCACTCTGAGAAGGCTACATAGTATATGATCCCAACTATATGACATTCCGGAAAAGGAGAAACTGGAGAGACAATGAAAAGATCAGTGGTTGTCATGCCTTGGGAGGGGGAGGGAGGAATGAATAGTCACAGTACAGAGGATTTCTAGGGCAGTGAAACTACTTTTATGATATTATAGGTGCATGTCCAAACCCAAAGAGTCTATAAGCCAAGAGACAACCCTATGTAAACTCTGCATTCTGGGTGATACTGATGTCACCCAGTGATATCAATGTAGGCTCATCAATTATAACAAACATACAGCTCTGCTGGGGGATATTGATAGTTGGGGAGGAAATGTGTATACTAGGGCAGAGGTTATATGGGAAGGCTCTATACTTTCCACTCAGCTTTGCTGTGAACTGAAAACTGTTCTAAAAAGTAAAGTTTTTTAAAAAGACAGTCCACCAGTAATCTAATATTTTTCTTTGATTTTTTTCTACAAACTGATAAGGAGTATAAGAATAGACCATGCTAGAAGGTATAAGGCTATGTGATGAGCTCACTTAACCAAAATACTAGTAAGATTAGAATATCAAATAAGAATCATAGCTGTCTCTCAGAGCTGACTTTGGTTAGATCATTGTGATATATTGAGATAGAATGTACTAGAAATGTTTTTATTAAAATAATTTTAAAAAGCCAAAATATGTTTAAAATGAAACAAATCCTTAGTGTATGTAATTAATGGTTATAATTCAAATAGCAATCTCAAGCAGCATAATACCTCAGCAGAGATCTTGGCTCCATCAGCCACCATAGCATGGAGCTCTCGGAGATCCTGATGGTAGATACTGAAAAACAGTGGATCTAAGCATTGAACCCCACATACCAGCTGGGCCTTTTCTAGTAGGAGGCAACACAGACAGGATTTCACCCATTTGGATTGCTTTATATAATGCTTATATTTTTTTGGTTTTTTCCTTTCTGCATTTTTCAAGTTGGAAGTATAAAAGTAGAGGAATTAGAGAAGTTGACAAGACCAAACTTTTAGAGAAAAGAGGATGTTAGGAGAAAATTTAATGATGGAAGTATATATATGCATGATTATTTTAAAGTAAAACACAGCTCTACAAGGCAAGTCTTTATAGCTCAATCTCGTCCTTGGTGTTAACGACCTGCTAAGCTCCTCATCTTTTCCTTCCATCACCGTCTTTGAAACCCATGATGGCTGTTTTCCTACCAGTTCTCTATAGCTATTAATTGTTTCTTTAAACATTTTTAGAAACAGTCCTTTTTGGTTTATGTTTTAGACCTTTTTTATAATTGAAACCCTCAGCAAAATGCTTGTGCAGCCACTTTAGCCTTTTCACATACCACTTAATAGTATTTCAAGGTTAATTGACATATGAGTTGATTTTGGATTTTTAGTGCTTAAGTCCAAAGCTGTTATTTCAAATCAAAATCACATTTGGCAAGAAATTAAATTATTTCGCAGAATTACATTTAAATGGTACAATAGAATTTCATTGCATAGATTATATAATTTATTTTCTTCAAACTTACACTTGAGTCTCAACATTACTTCTTCTTATATACCAATAATACATTTAATATTCTACATAATCAAATTTTAGTGTTCCCCTGAATTTTCTTAGGAAATATCCTAGAAATATTTTAGAATATATTGCAGAATGGGATTATTGAAATTATATACATTTTTATCTTTTGGGTAACATTTTAGTAAACTTAGCATCTTTATACATTATTTCAACTATATGTGTTTAACTATATGTGTCAATTTCTTCCTACAACCTACCAGCTTTAGATATTTTTTTTAAGATGTTATTTATTTATTTATTTGACAGGGAGAGCACGCGCGTGAGCAAGTGCACAAGCAGGCAGAGATGCAGGCAGAGAGAGAGGGGGAAGCAGGCTCCCCACTGAGCAGAGAGCCCAATGCGGGGCTCTATCCCAGGACCCTGAGATCGTGACCCAAGCTGAAGGCAGAGGCTTAACCCACTGAGTCATCCAGGTGCCCCAATTAAACAAAGCAAACATCCTGCTTCTTAAAAAAAAAATAAAACACCTATTATAGTGCAGATGAAATGCATTTTGTTGATTACATTTGTATATCTTTGAGAACAATGGGGGTTGAATTAATTTATCAGATATTTATGTGTTATCATTTATAAATATTCTAATTTAGTCCTTTGACTATTTTTATAAGTAGGACAACCATTTTCTGTTGGTTTGTAATTTTTTAAATATTTATATGAACATTTTGTCATTTTTTTTCTGTTCTCATTTTTAATATTATTTACATTTTAATTATAGAAGTGTATTTATGAGGTTAAACTGTTTTTGAATGATATATTCCTTTTTATTCATGTGCATTTCTTTATATAAAAATTCCATAAATATCCACTTGATTTTTCTTCTAATAATCTTATGGTATCTTTCCATTTTTCTTTTTCACTTTGAATTTCAAAAGTAGGTTTTTAAAAATAGTGATTTAAGTTAAATCATTGAGTACTCCTATACCCAAATTGCTATTAGATTATGTCATACCTGTGAAAATGGCTTGAGGAAGTTAACGTACTCTTAGAAGAGTATTTCCCTGTTTCTAGTGTGCTATTGGGAGGAGAGTATTATAAATTATTATGCATGGCACAAAGAGGCCTTTTCAAGGGATTGGTGGATGCCTTACCTTTGTCTGGGGTACCACTGGGTATGTTAAACAAGAGGCCATTACTCAAGTCTGGGGGAAAAAATGCCCAAAACGAACTTTATTTCTTGCTAGGGAAAGGACGCTCCTAATCTTTTTAAACAGAGATCCAATGTAATGTAGATTTTGGTGAAGTGTGAAGTTAGGGATTAGTGGATTTTTAGAAGCATGGAATGTTAACAGATTGTTATTTTTAGGGGTAGAGGATAGGAACTATTTATTCTCAGAAATCTTTTGGGTATTTGTAGGAAAGCTTGCTGCTCTGGTGAGGAGATGCTACTGAATCTATTCCATGTAACTGTATCAATAGTCAAGCTTTGCCTATTTTTTTTTTTTCATTTTGGGGGCATAATAATTGTTACTCATATGCATGATATCTGTTATAGAGAAAAATTGCAATACAAAGTGGACCATTTTAAGGGGTATATTCAAGTTATAATTTGGATATTAGCCCATAATTCATTTCTGTATATATGCAAGAGAAGTTTACCTGAGGAGTTAGTTATGTAGGCTTACTAGAATAGATTGAACTAATATTCACTTTTAGAACTATAAGAGCCTTAGGAAATAATAGATTAAGGAAAGTCAATTGCAAGAAAATCCCTACTGAGTGATAAATTCTGAGTACCTGTGCATAGTGAGGCAGACTTGGTTTTTCTTTTTCTGACCTATTGAATTTGCTTTGAATTTTCCCCTGAGTAGAGTTTAGTTTTAGGTCATAAGTTTTCAGTGCAGTGTAATGATTATTTTCCAAGTACTGTTGTTTGTTTAATATTTATTTTTTATTTCTAGTTTGCTTAATAATTTCATTATTTGAGAGAGAGAGCATGAGTGTGTGCACATGAATGGAGACGAAGAGGGAGAGAATCTTCAAGCTGACTCCCCACTGAGGGTAGAGCCCACATGGGGTTCAATCTCACCACCCATGAAATCATGATGAGCTGAAACCAAGAGACTGTCACGTAACTGGCTGAGCCACTCAGGTGCTCTAAGCCCCCAAATTCCTATATTTCTGTTGAAGTATGTTGACCCTATTAGTGTTTTATAGTCAAGACCTGGAAAGCACATCCCTTCTACTTACTCTACATTGTTGCAGATAGTCACCTGACCCTATCTACTTGCAAAAGAAGCTGGCAACAATGTTTCTAGCTGGTTAATCATATTTTCAATTTAAATATTATAACTATAAAAAAGAAAGACAGGTTTTAGGAGTAAATTTAGCAATATACCACAAAGATAAAAGATTCCCTTTACACTTCTGACTTGTTCAAATTTATCTTATGATTTTATATAGTTTTATATCATGTCACTCAGTTCATAAAGGTTATGGACTCTTCCTGTCTAGCCACCAATTAAAACAACACATTGATGACATTATATGAAAACACACATATATGCAAGGTTATACACAGACATGGATGCACATATACACATTTGCATATGTAGTACCTGTACATACATAAAACCATGTCTATACACATACACACACACAGATATGCAGGTAAAATATTTAAATCCAGGGTAAAGAGAGATAATCCTAAATTAAAAAAACATACAGCTACAAAAGAATGAAATTCAGACTATTAGATTTCTCATAAATAGCTTAATAATGCATTCATCTGTTGATGGACATCTAGGTTCTTTCCATAGTTTGGCTATTGTAGACATTGCTGCTATAAACATTCAGGTGCATCTGCCCCTTCGGATCACTACATTTGTATCTTTAAGGTAAATACCCAGTAGTGCAATTGCTGGGTCATAGGGTAGTTCTATTTTCAACTTTTTGAGGAATCTCCATGCTGTTTTCCAGAGCGGTTGCACCAGCTTGCATTCCCACCAACAGTGTAGGAGGGTTCCCCTTTCTCCGCATCCTCGCCTAAAAAATTAAAAAAAAAAAAAAAAGCTTAACAATACAGAGTTCTAAAGTTGAAAAGTCTTTGAAACCAGTGTGTGACAGAATTACCATTTACATATGAGTACAAGATAAAAAAATTTTTGGGTCATTTAGGCATTGAAATGTATCCCATATGCTCTTTTTTTTTTCAAAAAAGAAAATCACTAAAAAAAAGTGCTCAGAAAAAGAAATAAACAATTTAAGGAGGAAAACATAAAATAATTGATAACAATAAATATAAGTTGATTTTAAAGCATTGTTAACATAGTGAAACTTGAATAAAGTATTAGGAAACAAAATATAGAGATTATTTAAAAATAATATCTACTTTAAATGAAGATTACCACTAATTTCAATAAAATCTTGGCCAGCAGGGAGTGCTATAGAGGGAGAATGAGCATGATAAAATGTGTATGTATGGTATAATATTTATGCTGCAGATTTATAATATTGATTAAAATATGCTTTTTGTGAGTCAGAGTTATAGACAATATTTAGCTATAACTTCATTTGATGAAGAAATAAGTAATGTCAACCTTTTACACTAGTGTAAAACAAACAGTTCCAGAACTTCCAAACCACCAGAAATTACTAGGAGAGGGAGACAATAATATTTAATTCTTCATGAAAAAGTAGGAAAGAAAGAAAAGACAAGAAGCATATGTATATTCAATTGAAATGAAGTAAAATAGTGTCAGGAAAAAGATAAAATAAATGTGATTATATAAGATATACAATGGCAAAATAATGACACTAATGTTCAAACATTTTCAGATTGAATTAATACACAATTTAGTGATGTATGTCATTTACAACTAAATGACATAAAAATAATTGAGAATATGAAAATGACCAGAATTAGGTAAAAAAACAGCAATAGCAATATTGTTATCCAAACAATGGGATTTATGGCAAAATGAATGAATGAGAATAAAAAGGTTGTTTAATACTGAGAAAAATAGGTATGCCATAGGATATTGTGTGCGGGTATGCCTCTTTGTACAGATTCAAATGAGCCCAAATGATCCATTGGAGGTATTCAGTTCTGTCTCTGCTTTGGTTTTGCCAATCTCGCATATTGTAGGGTCTCAGTTCAGCCTTCTTGATGCACATCATGGGCTGTCTTCCAACATAAGTAACAAGCATAAAAACTATACTATCTGTATATCTCCAAATCATGTCCTTTCTCAGTTTCAGATAAGCTGAAACTGCTAAATGTTTCAAACAAACAGGACAAAATCAGTGACAGTGAAAACAGAGAGAGCAAGGAAGAACAATATAAACCATGGTCATGTAGAAAAATGAATTTGATTTGGAAACTTGAGTGTCCCTTAAAGATACCCTTAGAATGGATAAACATAAGTATTCAGCTCTATTTAAATGCAGCCACTCAAAATGTATGTTTCTGTAATGTGCAAAGAGGAATCAGAAGAACCTTGTTAAATGCCTTAAAATAAATACGGTTGGACAATTGTTTTTGCCATGTTTCCTTCTACTTAGCCTTCTAGATGAGGTTGACCTTACAAATCAAGAGGCAGCAAAAATAAATAAATAAAAATAAAACAAAACAGCAACAAAAACCCAAAACCAAGAGGCAAGCTGTTTTACCAGCAAGATGAATTTATTCAAGAATATCAGAAAACTACAAATTGGAACAGGCAAACTTTGGTGAATTGCAGGCAAGTCCATAGAACACAGGAGAAAGGCTTGCTTGTATATGGGAAAAAGAGGAAACTGAGCATGGCTGTTAGAGCTTCTCATTGAGTGTGATGATTACTCGTGTAGGACTGGGCTGTTGCTGGTTTCTTCTTCCATCTGGAGTAGAAAAGCATAGGCTTCTTCCTGTTGGGTAATGTGAGGTAAGCTTCTTATGGCAGGTGGTCCTGTATAAGAGTTCCCCCTTCAGGCTTCCTAACTCCATTGTTAATGCGGTTTCCTTTATTTTCACAACGTCTACTACTTACTCCCCTGGCCCTTCAGTTTGATGTAGAACCCAGTGTTTCCTCCTTTTCTCAGGTGCCTAACAGGCTAAGCTTTCCTCTCCTACTTTTGTCTCAGAGAATTCGCTCCCATTTCCTTTCTCCCTTCTCTCTATTTTTCCCTCTCCCATATATTCTTTTTATATTACAGACATTTTAGTGGAAAGTTTATATAGTGTCACCAAAGGAGATGCCAGTCCCTCAGGTTGATGCTGAAATAGGTCTGGAATCTGGAACTCCAATATCATTAGCCCTTCCTTTTCCAAATTTCATTAGTTCTTCACTTTTCTTTTATATCTTTCTTGCTTATATTCTCTCCCCATCTCCCATTTTGGCTTTCTTCTTCTGACAATTGAAACCTGAGCTGCTGGTCTTCCCAGGCTCAAGTTCTCACTCTTTTGTGATCACAGTAGAAAGGAGCTTCTTGCTTTCAGATTCAGTTTGAAAAATCCTGGAGACCCACAGTCAGAACTGTGCTCAGTCCCTGGTTCTTCTTCTACAGGTTGTATCACCTGAGGTGAATGACTCAATTCCCTTTAAGTCTTCTCACTGTAGGATGATGATAGGACTAACTTTATGGGGTGTTGTAACTAGTAATTAAGAAAATGCATATTAATAGCAGTATACTTCCCAGAACTAAATGTTCAAAAGTGTTATTTATTTTTATGGTATGAATTCCTGTATTTAAGCAACCATTGCTGTAATGAGCTATTCTTGATCATGTATTTCTTCAACATTTTGATATGTTCCCTGAATGAAGTCATATGAGGGATATTAAATAAAGGTATTTATACATATTGAAAATTTAGAAAGTAGCTGAAGTATTCTTCCTACTTGTATACATACCTAAAATTATGAAATTTAGCAGGAATATAAATTATCTTCATTGAAGTCTAATATTAAAGGTCAAAATACATCTGTATAAATTTAGAAGGGGGCTCAATTAAGCTAGCCACAATTATTTTGCATGAAAAGGAAATGCCCAGGATTGTAATTTATTACAAATTTTTATGAATCTGTAGTAACTATAGTGACTTGGATGCTAATAAATCTAATGCTAATTGAGTACACAAAACTAAAGTATTCCTTTTAATTTTATAGAAGGTAATATTTTATTTAAAGTCTCATATTTATTTGCGTCACTTTTGAGGTGGTTATTGGAAAATTTCCCTGTGTATAGGCAGTCAGCATTTTTTTTTCATTTTGAGAATTTCTTCTTTTTATTTTTCTCTTGGAATATTGATACATTAAGCAAAAGTGATCCTTTGTCCGAGGACCAGTATTATGGTGTTACTTGCTATAGGTATTTACTTTTAATAGCCTTAAAATTGGGCGCCTGGGTGGCTCAGTGGGTTAAGCCTCTGCCTTCGACTCAGGTCATGGTTTTGGGGTCCTGGGATTGAGTCCCACATTGGACTGTCTGCTCCGCAGGGATCCTGCTTCCCCCTCTCTCTCTGCCTGCCTCTCTGCCTACTTGTGATCTCTGTCAAATAAATAAAATATTAAAAAAAATGAAAGCCTTAAAATTTATTTTATATCCTGTTATTTTGCAACATATTTCTATGCATTATTGAATTATCACGTTTTTCAATTTCATTTTATATGATGAATTTTGTTTATAAAACACTCAAATTGCCATATATAACATACCTGCATATTTAAAATGATAGAAGCATTCAAAATTCCAGTCTCATATAATTGTAGTGGTGTAATATAATATAATACAATAAAAATGCAGTTTATCCCAAGGACATATTTGGCATAATGCAAAGGCCACTGTTTTTTTTTTTTCTTCCAATATTTTATTTAAATTCAAGGTGGTTAACATATAGTGTAGTATTGGTTTCAGGAGTATAATGTAGTGTTTCATCACGTACATATAACACCCAGTGCTCATCACAGCATATGTCCTCCTGAATGCCCATTACCTATTTAACCCATCCCTCTACCCACCATTCTTCAGCAACCCTCATTTTGTTTTCTATAGTTAAGAGCTCTCATGGTTTGCCTCCATCTCTGTTTTTATCTTATTTTATTTTCTCCCTTTTCCTATGTTTATATATTTTATTTCTTAAATTCCACATATGAGTGAAATGATATCATATTTGTCTCTCTCTGACTGACTTATTTTGCTTAGCATAATATACTCTAGTTTATAGGCATTCAGCTTTGACTGTAAGTCATTTGGAAACCCTGTCATCTACCGCAGAATATCACAGTTGCTGGAATGTATAACTTAGAGTCATTTTAAAGATAATATTAGAATTAAAATAGCAAAAAAAATTTTTTTTAAAAGAATTAAAATGGCAAGATTTTAGTTCAGAAACATTTGACTTAAACTCTAGCTTTGCCAGTTACTGTCTGTGTGATGTTGCCCAAATTGCTGAATCCCTAAGATTTGGTGTCCTGATCTGTAATGAGTTGATACTGGTATCCACTTCTTAAATGAAAGGGAAAAATGATCATACACTTAAAAATTCAAAGAAAGATAAAAACATGTTTCTGCTTTGTGAACTAGCAAACTTCTCATAGGTAGGATGGATGATAATCTCTGTGTCATCTTATCTCTCTTAGGCCTACATTAGTCTAGAAGGTATTTGGGTCACTTTCCATTTGGGAGTCTATATTTCCCGAAAGCACAAAGCATGGAAATATGTGCAATGAAAATGCCATTTTTTTTTCAATGATCCTGCTATTGCAGGATCACCTAAAAATCTTTATCATCATTTTTATTGTTTATTAGGCTTCCATTTGGAGCAAATCCATTTTACTTTCATCAAAATTTAGTTTTCTATAGCTACATAGCAAAATTTTAATTCAATTACCAAATTCTTTAGTACAATAGTACTTTCATAAGCAGTTGAATTATTCATTCAATATTGTTCAGATACCTTATGGAAATATTTCCAAATAGTTGTACTCTTTCAATGGAATGACACCAGGTTGATAGTTCCTTAAAATAAAGTGAGAACTTTGAATGTCATGTGCATAAACTTTTGTTGTTCTTGTTAGTTTTTTGCAAAATTATATCACAAGATAATTCCCTCTTTCAAAAGATAGATCCATTAGATGAGGCAAATTGACATTTGACATAATATACATATGACACATATTTAGTCAAAACACAAGCAGCATCAAAGAGGAGCAATAAAGCTGATGGTTTTGAAAAGAAGTGTTTAATTATTTTCCAGTAACGCAGTACTGCTGGGGTTGTTTTTGTCTTTTTTCCCAAAAGTTCTTGGACTAAACTGGTCATCTGAAAGTTACCCTTTAGTTATTACCAACAGAGATATTAGAGTGCATAGATGAGTTCATAGAATATAATTAAGATTTTCTTTTATAAAACACATGCATAGTGCTTCTTAATATTTCAAAAATTATCTTTATTATGTTAAAATTAGGAGAATCATGAATGCTTCAAATTCCTGTCTTGGATTGGTCTATTTAAACATTTTCACAGTTTAAAAATTTAAGTCACCAGGGCACCTGGGTGGCTCAGTGGGTTAAAGCCTCTGCTTTCGGCTCGGGTCGTGATCCCAGGGTCCTGGGATCGAGCCCCGCATCAGGCTCTCTGCTCAGCGGGGAGCCTGCTTCCTCTCTCTCTCTGCCTGCCTCTCTGCCTGCTTGTGATCTCTGTCTGTCAAATAAATAAAATCTTAAAAAAAATTTTAAGTCACCATTCAATATGTCCCAAAAGTATGTAAAATTCAACCATTAATCTATAAAATGTGTGTGACGCATGTATCAATAAAAACATATCAGTAAAAAATATGCCCAGATTGCAAGAGAT
Organism: Mellivora capensis; assembly: GCA_004024625.1. Classification (NCBI taxonomy): domain Eukaryota; kingdom Metazoa; phylum Chordata; class Mammalia; order Carnivora; family Mustelidae; genus Mellivora; species Mellivora capensis. The sequence goes on along the minus strand of PISX010004624.1, from coordinate 43,338 downwards.
GTGTGATTTTTATGGTCTTAAGTACAGCTCCCAAGTAGCTCTCCTGTATATATCATTTTGGCAGGTTTTCTTTTTTTTTTCTAATGTGTTAACTATTTTATGTAACAATCTAACAGTCTACATTTATAAAGCTATAAAATGAGGTGTTTTGTTTGGTAATTTGACTTTTCATCACTTTTTTTTTTTTAACTTAGCTAATATTTTAAGAAACTCCAGCATTCAGTCATTTTTTTTATCAGAATTTCTTGAATTTAAATTGGTTTCCAGGGGCACCTGGGTGGCTCAGTTGGTTAGGCAACTGCCTTCGGCTCAGGTCATGATCCCGGAGTCCTGGGATCGAGTCCCACATCGGGCTCCCAGCTCCATGGGGAGCCTGCTTCTCCCTCTGACCTCCCTTCTTATGCTCTCTCACTCTGTCTCTTTCTCTTTCAAATAAGTGGGTAAAATCTTTTTAAAAAAATTTAAAAAAATCAGTAACCAAAAATTAGTTCTCTTACTATAATTTTGACTTTTTAAAATTGTGCTTTTCATATATTAGTACAGTTTTAAATCTTAAATACGTGTTAACTATATGGGGGGAAGAAAATTACAATTATGAGCAAAGAAAATTATTGTTACCTTTTATCATGCTATAAAATGTCTGCTTTTGGTATATTAAATGTATGAAGTTTGAAACTTTGGATAAATTGTTGCTTCATTTTTACTCGTCTGGAAGGGTTGTCTGTAGTGGAATTCATAGAGCTTGGAGTGGATTTATGTAATTGGCTTGGTTGCAAGCCATCCTTCCCATAGGTCAAGCCAATTAAAGGAAAACCAAGGGAGACATGGCTCCAAACAGTGGCATATGCCACAGTGGCACTAACATTCACTAGAGAGGGAAAACACTCACAGGGATTATAACTTTGAAATGAAAGGAAATTGGATATTGTACACTTTGACTCAAATTCCACATCCCTTTCTGTTTTTGGTCTGTGTTCTATTATCTGTACTCTCTTTTGATGTTGAGCATGTCCTGTTAAGGGTGTAAAGGAGGAGGAGATTTGACCACTACTTTCATTCACTGTTTTATTTGCCATATTATGATCAAGATCTTCCTCACTTCCTGCATTTGTTGTTGTTGCTCATGAAGGATCCAACTTTGATGCCATCACATAGGCCCAGGTTCTAAGTAGTCCACTTCCTACCTCAGGCAGAACATTCAATCAGGATAGTCTGAAAATTAGGCAAAAAATTTAAATTGTAAAACTATGTAAAAGTATATAAAAAAGCACTTGGAATGGATAATGTTAGACTATTTAATAGTGATAATAAATAAAAATGACTATCTTTACAAATTTCCTTTACATGTTTAGGGGAAAAAAGGGGAGTCCTATCAGTATGAAAAATAAATGGAGGTATGGTGTTACTCATAACTCATAACTCTTAGATTGTGTCAATTAATGATTTTTGAATTAGTGTCCAAAGTATAAATTGATAGACTTACAAATGTATAGATGTTTGTTAATTAAAAGTCCATCGGGTACTACCGCAGGATTAATTTAGATTGCAGAGCAATTTGTGATCCACTCTGATGGGATTTCAGTTCATTCTGCAGTGTGTTCCCTTGGCTCTGTTCCTCTGCCCACTTTAAGAACTAAGTTGTAAAACTTAAGCTTAAAAATGTAGAAAAATTATGCTATTTAAAGTTCTCTTAAAAAGATTTTACATTTCAAAAATAGCTGGTTTGAAAAACTATGGATAGAATTCTGCAGGCTTCTTTTACTTCTACCTCTGCTACTGACTTGCTGAATGACTTTAAACAAATCTGATTTTAACCTATTTGTGCCTCAGTTTCCTCATTTGCTAAGAGATGGGATCTGGGATGGGATCTGGGGGTGGGTAAACTAGATGATCTTTGAGGTTCCTTTCTACTTTGAAAATTTTCTGAGTCGAATGCATTTATTTTTATTAATCAGATATTACTCTGCAAAACAAAAAAGTCAAAGTTGAAATTAGGTGAAACTAAGTACAAATAACTATAGAGGACAAATGAGTTTCTTAAAGCACAAATAATTGACTGCTGTGTATTGTGACCTGTGGTATGTTACCTCTCCCTCAAATTTCCTCCTTGGGAGGTAAGTAGGAAATCTCCCAATCCTTTCATCCTGATTGCTTCTTTCTCTAAATGCTTTTATTTTCTCATTTGCCATTACCTGAATTATTTGCATCATATGGGTGTTGCTCTTTAGGAACCTAGGTTCAAAAGACTATTCTATATGGAATCACATTTGATTTCACCATAGACATTTATTAAATAAATATAAATATAAAAAATACCTAGTAATATCAATTTACATACACACATGCAAATGCTTAATTTAAGTACTACTCTTCTATGCTGACAGGCTGAGTCTCATTGAGGAATATAATTTTTTGCTGTGAAAGATGCCTAAAAGTGACTGATTTTTATTTTTCAAATATGCCATGGTTGAATTTACAAATACTTGAAGTAACATACACCCTTTCACTATTCCAATTTATTTACATCTTGCAGATTTTCATTATAGAGATAGGTCATGCACTGGGCCTTTTATTTCCTTCTAAAAGTCTACATACAAACATACTCTTCTTGAGCTTGCATCTGACTATGCACAAAAAGTTTTAGCTTGTCTGTAAAGACTGAATGGTACCCTTATAGTTATTTTCTTTCAGATGCCACCAGCTAAACTAGGACTGGTAACAGATATATTGTAGCAGAATTATCATTTCTTTCTTTCTTTCTTTCTTTTTTTTTTAAATAAAAGTGGGTGTATGAGGCTTCTGTCACGTCTCTATATTTACAGTGAAAATTCAATTCTAAGCAGTTTGTGTTGAAAATGACAGCATTTCTTTCAAGCTCCACATCAGCTGCTGCTAGCTGGAGTTGGAATTATCATCCTTCACTGGGCTGTCTTGCTTTATGATATCAATTAGCAAACAATCTGTTTTGTTGGCACGTGATACAACTAGGATGCAAAACAGAGTGACTGTGAAGCAAAACATTTTCCAGGGAGAAGGCTGTTCTGCCCAAGCATGGGAAGGAAGAAATGATACTGTTCTCTGTCAGGCTTTCTTTAATTTGCCACCAACATCAGTTTATTGACACTAATAAAATGTAATAATAATTTTAGGTTGACTCTTCTTATTTTTCCTGATGACATTAATGTTTGGTTTTTAAAGAATTTATAGCTATTAATTCTCTTTGTAGTTTTCAGTTCAAAAAATTTATATCCAAACCCCTACTTAAACTGTAGGGGGAAAAAAAAATTACACATAAAACAGGAGAGAAGGTACACTAGAGGGCACTAGTAAGCTATATTTTTATTTATATATTTATTTTCATTAACCATTATAATTTGCATGTCTTTGGGGATGCTTTTGATGCTCAATCTGATCTGTTTGAGACTACTCATTTTTCTTCGTTGCTCTTTTTTCTTTTTCTTTTTTTTTTTTTAAGACCAATAAACTCATTTGGTAGTTTCACTGACCAGGAAATTTCTAGACCTTTAGGTTCATTATTTTGATAAGCTTTATCCCATATGGATTGTCTGGATGGCCTTTATACCTTTATTGAAACCCTGAAATCTTGTCCTATGACATTTCTGATGTTTTTTGAAAGAGCATCTCCACAGCTGCAAGTAATTGCTACTTAAGCCCAATTGTATGGGCTTTGAGATATACACAAATCACTCCTGGGTATTTCTTTTAAGCCACATTTAAACCCCAGTCTCCAGAGGTGAAAGGCGAGATATTTAAGTAATCTGCCACCTGGCTTATTCTAATGTGGTTGGTGGAGAAGACAAATTCATCTTCTGAAGAATATACAAGAACAATTTTTATTGAAAGGTCAAATGAAATTTATGCTTCATGCTTAAAACTTTGGCATTTCAATTAACTTTTAAAAGTCACAAACAATATAGTGAGCTGTAAAATGTGCTTAAAGAGAAAATATATTGTATTTATTAAACAAAATAAACCAAATTTAGTGACTTCTTTAGAATATGTTATTCTTGCCTCTTGAACAAGATTTTAGAAAAATTGTCTAAGTTCTATGATAGTAGGAATACTTTTTAATCTGTTGTGTTACTAGGGTACTTTTATACTTTTAGTTTCCTTCTCTTTTGAAATACTGTTTTTTTAAAATAATGAGTAAGAAGATGAAACTTAAAAGTACACATGATATAAAGAATGTAGGATATTCATTGTGACAGTAATTATAATGTTAATAGAAATGACTACAGCAATATTTATTCAGTAGGATACAATTAAAACTTTGATAATAGTCCAAATCCAATTTGTTGAAATCTAATATTTTATAGTAAAATATTTTTTAGGCTTTCTGCTTTCAAAGAATCAGTCTCATTTCTAAATTGCAAAAATACAAAGATTTCTCATGTAACATGTTTTATTCTAAAATACATATACTGTCTTTTTCAAAACATAGCACAGTCTGGGGGCCACCACAAAATAGGACTAAAGAAAATTATCTTGATTCTTTTATCATCCTGAGTTGTATTATAAGTAATGCATCGATCACCTTACTTTCCACCTCCTGCTCACACACATGCCATGTGTCGTTACCATGACCATCTTGTCTGTTGTTGAAATTATTTTTAAGGTTTGATTGAGAGCTTTTTACCACTTTAAGGATGAGAAGGGGGGAAACCTATAGAAGTCAGGACTCAGACTGCTGGCATTGTTTTTCTCCTTCACTATGCTAGTAGTTATTTTCCAGTCTGTTGTCTTTATGGCCATCAGGTTAAATAGTCATTAAAAATGTAGACTCCTCATGTATTAGATCAGATGGGATAAAAGTGAATAATTTCATCAAAGTCATGCTGGCAGGCAAGTGAAGAGGCCAGTCCAAGACTGGAAACTAAATCTGTTGTGGCTTTAAGTCTAAGACTTTTTCTGCTTGCTGTGTAAAAGTCAAAAGTCAAAATCTTCACCCAGATGTGTATCTGCAGATGTTTATTAATTTCCTATCTGTAGCCTTGGGCAATTATTATAATGATTTAAGATTATTGAAGGAAGTCAGTTTATATTCAATAAAGAGGTAACTAAAATTACTCTCAAATAAGATTATATAAAGAAGCTTTTAACTTCTTCTTAGTAAGAAAATACACCTAGACAAGCATATTTTAAGGGAATATTTCCATTTTTTTCCAAGCCTTTTGAAAATTGGCAACAAAACATAAAGAGTTGAGTGTTACAGTGGCAAATACAAATAAAACACTCTTGATTGCTTGGAAGTACTTGATGTCCTGAGATGTTTTGTTGTCCTAGTAGGAAGGATTTCATTTGAAAAATTGCATGGGGTCATATGCTTTGCTTTAAAATTGATTTTACACTTAAAACTAAGACAAGCATGACTTTAATAAATCTGTTTTTTATAAAGTCATAAAGTCACAATTGTTTAGCATTTTGAGGACGCTGTCATGATCAGTTCTGTTTATGCGAAAAAGACTCATAATTAATATTAAATGCATGCATTTGTTTAAGTCATTTTGATCATTTGTTTTCCTTACTACAAACATACTTCATGCTGTCTTCAATTTTTTGGTAAAGTATAATTTATAGAAAGACTTTATCATTATTACAATATAGTAAATCCAATTAGAAATACTGCAGATATGGTTGTAGTTTTCATGCGACTATACTAATGATATTTTAGGGGTCACCATTGATAATGACATAGTGGGCACACATTTGAGAGTTAAAATACTATTTAAAAGGCTATATTAACTCAGTTAGTGGGAAGCCTTGGTTTATCATATTTTTAAATTATAAACTAAAACAAATCTCCAAAAGATACAAGTTGAGTGTTTTTATTTCTTTAGGAAACATCCTCTTTCAAATAACACATTGCTCAATTTTTGCAGAAAACATGACCCTGCAAAAATACATGTAATCTGTAGACTTTTTATAGGTATTAGTGTATAGAAAAAAAAAAACATATTTTGTGGCAACGCAAACTGTCTGATGTGGAGATTATATGCATCATCCATTTAACTTGATTCCAGTTCTACAGACTGGTCTAAAGCCACTGTATGATGATGTGAGAATATGCTGCTTTGATTGGTGACAGGTGTGAGAAGAAATTGAATTCTACATCACCTCTTAAATTCTCCCAAGAGCATATGGACATGACATTGTGCTTCCAATTCAGTAGGTTCAATATTCAGAAACATTTTTATATTAGACATAATTTCTAGACATTGTAACTGAGGGCTCTATAGGAAAAAAAATTTCCTGTAGTCCCAAGATGGGAAGAAGGAAAAGAGAAAGGAAGAATAGAACCTTTAATGAGTATCCCTCTGATGGTCATTGTGATATCCATTTTTACATGTTAGCTTATTTCCTATTCAAAGTATTTGAAAAGAGACAATACAGACATAGCAGTCCACCAAAGGAAGAGATAGACGTGCTTGCACGTGATATATTCAAATAGAGTATGCTGTGTGAAGCTGACTAGATTTATTGTTCATCAGGGAAGAGACATAGCAAATGTAGAGTTGAATCTTCTTATTTAAGGCATGATAATGTTTGTATGTGTGCTCCCACATGAAGTTGTACATGACTGTGTGTCGGGAGGGAAAGTAGAAAGTCAGGATTGGAGATGAAATGATTTGAGCATGAAATTCTAAACTAATTTAGCAAACTTATGAATAGCTGGTTTTATTCATCTGTCTAGTCATTTAAGCTTTAGGAAAAAGTCTGTGATCTTGTGTTGGAAGGTCTTGATACCATCCTCAGGTTTGATGATTTGCTGGAGTAGCTTACAAAATAAGCTTAGTAGCTTATTCATGGTTATGGTTTACTGCAGCCAAAGGAAATAGATTAAAATCCACAAGGAAAGGGGTGCAAAGGGCAGAGTTCAAGGGAGACCAGGTGCAAGCTTTCAGTTGTCATTTCCCAGTAGAGACACACGGACAGTGCTTATTTCCCTTAGCAATAATGTGTTGCCAATCAGGGAAGCTCAGCCAAGCCTTGATACCCTTGGTTTTTTTCTGGAGGTCAATCACATGAATATGGAATGCCTACATGACTGATTTTAGCTGCTCAGTCTCCAGTATCCCCTCCCAAAGGTCAAACTGATGGCCCAAGTGAGCAAAAACAAGTATTTATCATAAATCACATTATTAGAAGTAAACTACCTGGCCTGTGATCCAAGGCCCAAGGTATGCAAAGACAGTCTCATCAGGCGGGTTATTTTAAAGGCTTAGAGTAGACGGTTATCTCTGAAGAGTAGCTCAAGAACCTCTCCTGAAAACTTTTGGAATGTGCTGGTTTGGGGCAGCCCAGCACTGTTGAGTTAATCCTTTACTATTCAAGTTAGAGGCTACAAATGTTTCCTGATTTTTTTTTTTAAGATTTTATTTATTTATTTGTCAGAGAGAGGGAGAGTATGAGAGAGCGAGCACAGGCAGACAGAGTGGCAGGCAGAGGCAGAGGGAGAAGCAGGCTCCCTGCCAAGCAAGGAGTCCGATGTGGGACTCGATCCCAGGACGCTGGGATCATGACCTGAGCCGAAGGCAGCCACTTAACCAACTGAGCCACCCAGGCGTCCCATGTTTCCTGATTTTTGTCACCTACTGCAGGAAAGTCAGTGTAGTACAGTATATATTATATGTTGAAAACCTGCATTTCTTTATTTAAAAATTTGAGATCATAGTCCTTGGTCATTTTTTTTTTTTAAGGGAAGGGCATATAAGAAAAAATAAGGTCTGCTACAAAATGGAGATCAAAACTTAGCTTGTCAGGCAAAGAGTGAATATGGATAAGATTTAAGGTGCAAGTCACCATTCAGAGGTTACCTAGAGGAGAAGACCATATGACTATAGCCCAAGAATTAAGCAGAAACATTGGAACTAACGTGTGTTGAGTGCAAGCATATCTGAGGCTTAGGGAAGTTCTGATTAGCAGACAACTGGAGCAGGGAGCTGGACATGCATGGGATAAGGCATGCTTGGTAGATAAGGTAAGGCCTGATGAATTATTAAAATGAGAGGGAGAATAGATCATTGATTTCCTAATGCTACTGTAACAAATGGTCACAAATATAGTGGCTTAAAACAACACGAATATATTATCTTGCGGTTCTAGAGGTCAGAAGTCCAAAATGAACCTTATGGGTCTAGAATGAAGGTGTAGGATAACTTATATTTCTTCTGGAGGCTCCAGGAAAGAATGTTTTTCCTTCCCTTTATAACACCTTCCAGAGCCTGTGTTCCTTCCTTCATGGCTACTTCTTCGATCTTTAGAGAGACACAACATAACTTCTTCTTCAGTCATCATATCTTTCTGAATCTGCTCCCCATGCGTCCCTCTATCCCTTCTTAGAGTCCTTGTGATTACACTGAGCCCACCTAAATAACCCAGGATAACTGTCCTCTCCCCCACCTCTCTCCATTTCAAGATTTTTAACATAATTACATCTGAGAGGTCTTTTTGTTATGTCAGAAAACATTCATAGGTTCCAGGGATTAGGACTTGGACATTCTTGGGTGGCCGTTATTCTGTCTTCCATAAAAGGGTACCACTGGAAGAGCTGGGGTTGAAGGAAACTTACAGCAAATGCTGCATTTCATTGTTGGGTGGCCTTGTCAGGTTCTAAGAGAAGGTGGCTGCAATCTCATTCACTAGGAGATTGCCAGCCATTAGTGGATAGAATGTTACCCTCACAGGCTCAGTAACATGTAACAAGAGTTTGCCCTTAGTTATTTGAGCCAAGAAAAATCAGTGGTCAGTAATTCAAGAGATAGATACTCCTTATACTAAGGACTAGCTCAAGCTAACAAGTATGAAAAAGGATTGATTTAATAAATAACATTTACTTTATATTTATGATATGTCAGATTTACCAAACCAAATACTTCCGTTACCTCATGTAGTCCTCTCTGCAGCATTTAAAAAATAGTTTTGGGGGCTAGTCAATGAAGGAAATGAATTTGAGTGTTTATTAACCTGCCCAGGTGGTTTTAGGAAGCAACCTGGCAGAGACAGGATGCAAATCTGAATTATTTCAAGGCCTTGGCTTTTTCCACTGCAGAATGCCAACATGTTGAATTTACAGTGTTGGATAACCCTTTCCATTGATCAAATGTTTATATCCATAATTCAGGTATCTCCTCTCTAAATTGCCAGAACAAACATAAGGTTAATAACTAGGTTAATTTTGTTGAGAATAGAATCAGATCATTGGGCAGAAAACAGTGGAGTCCTATCAAAACCTAATACGAAAGCTGATGAAACATCTCCTTCCTACTACAGAAAACATCCTTTCAGTGTTAGAAATCCTTGGTCCTGTTTAGAAGTATTTAACAGTATCCGGTGCAATGATAAACTAGTGTGATAAACATAGCTACCTCATGCCCTTCTTTAATACTATTTGAACTTTTGAAATGAATTAAATAAAACTAAAAAGAAAACAGTGGCAGTTTTAGAAAGTTAGCCATTTGGATTTGAGACGGCCTCCCATACCTTGGATTTTTCTGATGTCAGTATGATTATTGACTCTTTGTACAAGGTTTTTCTATGTGGTGGGAATAGAAAGCATGTTGAATACCAGACTTGTGCACTTGCTTTAGAGTGGAAGTTGATAGGAGGAAAACAAAACAAAACAAAACCCAGCTTCACAAGTATATAAAAATGGAATAGAGACTGACTTGTGGGAAATAGTTCTTCTTCCCTTTTAGCCCAGATTTTTCCAAAAATATTTCCTTATTAAGTAACCTGATCAACCTTGGGTTTCAGATGTTTTTCTTAACTATCTTGAGGTGAAGATGAGAGGCCAGAAAGAAACTTTCTCCTTAAAGGTCTCTGAGTGGGACTTTTAGGTATCAAATCAGGGATTTATCATATGAATTCATCCTATAGAACAAACTAGATGCAATTTTAGATATTTTCTTGAAATCATTTCTATGAATCTTTTCTTTGAGTGCATCACTAAGTCAAAAATTGAAGAGATATTTTTAGTACTAGTTCACTCTACTCGTAACTGTATTTTAGCTCTAAGTTCTTAAAGTGCAATATAATAAAAATGAGTTGCTCTTGGTCCTTGAAGTTTTGGATTCATTGTATTCAAAGTTTTAACTGTATCTGCCAAATACTCCAGGCTCTCCTGGAATTTATCCTTTTAAAAGTCTGAAGCAGTTGTTTTTTTTCCCCTGGCGTTCCAAAAATAGGGCAATAGCATCTCTCTGCTCATAAATCTGTGGATACATATTTTTCTCTGTCAGCGAGCAAATTGCAATGTGCAATAGAAGGATTTTGTAATCAACATTAAAAGCAATGAAAGTTACTTGATTTTGACTTGTTCTTTATGTAATTGACCATCTAGTGGTTGAAATTGAAGTATTCTGCGAGATTAGCTCGAAGGGACGTAGAAGCCAATGCTTAACCAGTGAATGATGCAGAGTATCCCAATAAAAGTGTAATTTTTCTTTGTTTAATCAATTTTTAAAAATTTGAATTCAGATTTTTGGCAATGTAATTAGTGTTTACCCTAATACAGGTGTGTATATGTATGACATAGCCTCAAGTAATCATCAACATCAGTAATTGTCAATCAACAGCATTTCTCATACATAAGTCGATACACATTATCAAGTATAATTCTTTCATCAGTAGTGTATTTAAATCAATAGAAAAGGATGTGATAGATATGTTTATTACTTTTCGGTGATGGTTTCATGGTTGTACGCATATAACCAAATCCATCAAATTATAGACATTAGGTATAGGCTGTTTTTTTTCTTTCTTTGCATATCAGTTATATCTCAACCAAGCTGTGAAAAAAATAAAATAATCAGACACAAAAAAACTAATACTAAAAAGCGTCAATAATGTAATTTTTTTTGCAAGACCATGATATTTTTCTTTCTTTTTTTTTTTGCTAATTGATTAACCCAGTGCTTAATTAAGAGAAAGCTATACATTCCAGTAATTATTCATCATAATGTTTTGATATTGTTCAGGAGAGATGGTTTTATGAGTTTTTTCAGTTGTATAAAATTTATTTTGGTGGTGTTTGGTAATTAAAAGGCAATATCACGTGAAATTTAAATAGCATTTAAGGTTCCCAATAATAAGTTCCAGTAACTTTAACCTGTGTGTGCTATGCAGTATTGTGTTGTATAAAACAGGAAAAAAAAAACTATTTAAAAATGAAAATAAAAGGTTTTCATGAATTTTAACTCAAATGCTCAGGTTGTAGGGATTCCATTATGATGACATTGCTCAGTCTTTTTAAACAAACCCAGATGATTGGATATGTTTAAGGAGAGTGCTAACTGATCATCATTTTCATTTCTTCTATTTGGGAATTTAGCTAGATTAAATTTCCCAGTTTCCTTTGTGGGCTTAGTGTCTTGAGGCTGACTTCCATCCAGCGCACAGTGTGGCTCACTTTGGGGCTTTGCCTATATGAATCTCTCACATTAGATCTTTTATTATCTTTTCTTGCTTTCTAAAATGAAGAGGGCTTCATGGTAAACTCGAGGGCCAGGTGTTGCCATAAAATGGAAGGACCTCTTCCCTAAATCACTTTTGAAAAGAAAGCTACCTAGAAAAGCTGTTCAACCAAGAGCACTCTAAATCTACTGCTAGGTTATTGAGGGAAGGAGGGGAAGAGTTGTGTTAAGCCACTAAAACTTCAGAGTTTATCTGCTATAGAAGCTAGCATTACATTAACCACTCAGATATTATTCTTTGTAATTATTTCACCCCATACCTGAAAGAGAAGTCAAATTGATTGGTTGCTTTTTCATTTGCCCAATAGCAAAAACAAAATATTTATTTTGAACAAAAGAAACCAGAAATAATGGGGAGGATGCCTGATTATTCCTGCAGAAAAATACGGATATCTGTCAGTTGGTGGTAGTGTTTTCTTCCACTCAGTCATTCTTCTGTTCCAGGTGAAATTTGTATTAATTTCCCATAAACACTGACTTCACTGGCCTTGTAACTGTCTCTGTTTAATGGGGCCTAAAGCAAATTTAAATAATCTTACTTTGCCAGTCTTATGATTCGTAACTTGCAATGTCAGGATGAACTCTCAGGATGGATTGAAGAAGAAATGTTAAAATAAATGGTAGGACTCAGGATCTCTTTTGGTGCAGTTTAGTAATGGCAATAGCACAAGTTTTTTTAATTTTTGTTTTATTAAGTACATTCCTGTCTTAAAATAAGTTTTATGTTAGGCTGTAAGATATATGCAATGTAAATTGTATCATGTGCATGAAAATATCTCATAAAGACTACTCATGAGGCGCCTGGGTGGCCTCATGATTAGTCACCGTAATCTTGCTTTTGGCTCAGGTTATGATCTCAGGGTCTTGAGGTTGAGCCCCAAATTGGGCTTGGGGCTTGGTGTGGAGTCTGCTTGTGTTTCTCTTTACCTCTTTGCTGCTCTCTAAGATAAATAAATCTTTTAAAAGTAAAATAAAACAAAGACTGTGTACCGTAATCTAATAATTAGAGACTTTACCTATTTTATCCTGTGAATCTCTAACCAGTGATGAGGAAATAAACAAAACAAAACAAAACAACCTTCTGAGATAATTGGAAAGAGGTAGTGTCCTCGTGATAGCTGAGGAATGAATCTTAACATCTATTCCTTCTAACTCTGCACACTTCTGGTATTGGTCTCAAATATTCAGGCATTACCAAGCAAAATATAGAATTCTGAGGTAAGCAGAGTAGCATAATTTGTGTTCACAGATGTGGTTACATACAGAGTGCAAGTTGACCATGCATGATGAAGTGAATCTTGATATGTGCAGCAAGATATAGTGAGTCCAGATTTAGGCAAAAGAAATAAATCCTGTTAGAATACATCTGACCCTGATGTCTTGTGTCTACCATGGCACCAAAGAATTTCCTCTTCCTGATGAATACATACTACGATGCTGTCCAGATTATGTCGGCACTAATTATTACAAATGAGGGCAGGGTTCTGAAAATTTGTCTGGGGGTGTCAAAAAAAAAGTAAAATCAGAATTTTGTCCTTTTATACTCTGATAGGCATCTCATGAATCATTATCTAATGTCCCTAATTCTACTTTTTGATGATAACACTGTAAACAAAGGTATTTAAAACCGTGTAAGCTATTGCTTACCAAACAGGTCTGCAGTTTATAATCACCTGGGGATCTTTTAACACTTCTAAAATACAGATTATAGCCTCAGAAAATTAAATCACAATCTCTGGGGCTGTGATCAGGTGAATCTACTCTGCAGACAGGTTTGGGAACCACCCACAATCATTTTAGAATTTAATAATAGGTTTCCATGCCAACTTCTCAATAGAGGTTCTGTATTAGGGGATATTCACTAAATAGAAATATTTTAATTCAAAGGTAATAGAAGCTATACATATTTAATGCAGCAAACACAGTAAAGATAAAAACCATCAAAATTAAGTTAACTAGAGGCTCCTGGGTGGCTCAGTCGTTAAGCGTCTGCCTTCGGCTCAGGTCATGATTCCAGGGTCCTGGGATCGAGCCCCTGTTCAGTGGGAAGTCTGCTTCTCCCTCTCCCACTCCCCCTGCTTGTGTTCCCTCTCTTGCTGTCTCTCTCTCTCTGTCAAATAAGTAAATAAAATCTTTAAAAAAATTTAAGTTAACTATAGTCTTGTCAACCAAAGATAATCACTGTAAATAGATTTTCTTCTAGACATATCGTTAATCTAAATACTAATAAGGATGAGTGTATATGTATGTGTGTGGGTATAACAAAGACTGTCATATTGTTTATTCTTTTTCTCTCACAATATATAGAATTAGAAAAATGTAGTTTTAAACATTGCTTTTTGCATCGCCTTATTCTATAGTCCTTTTCAAAAGCTTTTCTGGACAATGATACCATTTCCTTTTTTATAATTACTTTTATCCCAACCTTAAAAACTTTGTCTTGGGCTAAAGAAGGGTGACACCATTTCAGGTGAATTTTTGCATGTTTGCTTGCACAAGTGAAAAAATGGGTATTTTCAACTCAGATCAAATTAGAAAATTGGCAAGAAAGTCTTCCTAAACTTAGCTGCATTGGAATCACCTGTTGAGATAGTTAAACTCTGTATGCATGGCCCTACCTCATGGCTCTGAGTAGCAAGGTTCAATGGGGGGGGGGGGGGTCCTGGTTATTTGCATTTCTAACTCTGCCAGGTAATGTTTGTGCTGCTAGTAAGGGAGCCACACTTTTAGAACCATTTTAGGAAAAAAATGTTCTTTTTCTTATTCCTGGGTTTTTCTCTGTCTCAACAACCCATTACATACAAGTAGTTTACATTTGATGCTGGCTTTATAAATATCCATCTTTGATTAGAAATTTCCAAATACTTCCTGGAATTATTCAACTTCACCAAAATTGACTTAACTCAAGAGCTTGATTTTTTTTTTAAATTTTATTTATTTAGTTGAGGGAGAGAGAGAGCACGTGCATGAGTGGGGGTTTGGGGGGAGGGATGTTGTGGGAAGGCTGACCTGGGGCTCCAGGCTGACCCCTGAGCTCTATCCCAAGACCCTGAGATCATAACCTGAGCCGAAGGCAGACACTTAACTGACTGAGCCACCCAGATGTCCAAGAGCTTGACTTCTTTTTTTTTTTTTAAAGATTTTATTTATTTATTTGACAGAGAGAGAGATCACAAGTAGGCAGAGAGGCAGAGAGAGAGAGAGGAGGAAGCAGGCTCCCCGCTGAGCAGACAGCCCGATGTGGGATTCGATCCCAGGACCCTGAGATCATGACCTAAGCTGAAGGCAGAGGCTTAACCCACTGAGCCACCCAGGTGCCCCAGAGCTTGACTTCTTAATAATAATTAAAAGTTGCTCATATTTTATTTTTTAAAAATTGATAAACTAAAGCCTCCTTGTATGTCCAATGGACATGTTGGGGTAACTCAACTTTCTTCATCTTGACTGAAGAAAAAATGACACTGCTGCCGTCCAAATTCTGAGGGATGCATTTACCATAACTTTGAGATCTCAAGAAAAAAAAGCAGCTCTTGTAACAGGTATGGCAAAATGTTTGTTATCAGTGTTTTTGTGCACCTACCTGGGAAGAGCAAATTCCTGCAAATTTGCAGATTCAAGATGTGTCGTGTTTACAACTGATGCATTTTTTTAAACCTTTTTCTTTTCAAGTGTTAATTCTTCCAGTAGAGATAATCTGTTCTCTTTCATGTCTCCTCCTTGGGCAATACATTTCGAAGATTAATATAATATGGATAACATGCCTGTGTGTCTTGCCTAATTCAAAATGTTGAGGGTATTATTTCTGATTTAGGGAGTTTGAAGAAATTTATATCTAGGAGGTTTGGAATGCTTAGTTATCAGAGAAGTATTGCTGCATGTCTGGACCTGGCAGTTTGCCCACATTCCTAGCAGGTCATTATTAAAGGCTACAATTGCTCCTACATTTAGATTTTCTTCTATACTGACTCAGCATTTGCAGTTATCATCTTACACTGTCATGGGTCATTAAGGAGCTTCAGCTGGCATACTTTTAAAAGATGCTCTGTTCCTTTAGGTTAGAGCTGTTTTTCTACCCTAACTCACCTTTCAAACTGGACTTTTTTTTTTTTTTTAAGAGATATCTGGGGGAAAATGTTTAATAAACAGCCCAGAATAAAGTAACTAATGGTTTCAGCTTCAGTTCCTTTGTGCCTTAAAAATCAAGTGTTTATTTAGAAAATGCCTTCAGCAAGAGTACAGTTTGGGATTTATTTGATGTCACAGATTAAATTATTGCTTGCTTACTTCCTTTACTTGAAATGCATAATTAATATTTCACAGCAAGTTTAGATTAGTCGTTACATTTTCTTCTTTACTTAATTTTCAAAGTCACTTAAAGCCATCTGAGCCCTAGTATTTTTACATCACAAACCATAAATCAAGTTAAATGTTGGAGTCAGGGAGCTCTAATGCTACATTTAAATCTGAAGCACTGGTAGAACTACAGTTTATCTAGCTATGTTACAGGCTGTTGCCCAACAATAAATAACCTCAAAAGTTTCACAGCTTTTTTTGTTAAACAGCCACAATTCAAGAATTGGAAAGTACTGCAACAAATTAATGATAGAAGTATGAAGAATAGTGGGGAAACTCTATTCTTGCTACTTCCATTATAAAATGTTGTGGTTTGAGACTTTATCGTAGAATTTTAAGACCATAAATTCTCCAGAAATGATCATATAAGCATTACCTTGAAGACATATTCATTTTTAAGAAGTTTTTGTTTTGTTTTTTTAACAATATCTTTTTGGGGGGGGGTTCTAATTCTTCCATCTGACATTGGAGAAATCTCATGATCTAAAAACCATAATATAGAATGTCTTCTTACGACTGATTGATGTGGGGTTAAATATACAACTAACATTGAAACAGAGTCCTTTTACAGGATACCGTGAACCATTAGAATAAGAAATGAGCAATTAATAATATCTAAATACATTTTTTTAAAGATTTTATCCATTTATTTGACAGACAGAGATCACAAATAGGCGGAGAGGCAGGCAGAGAGAGAGAGGAGGAAGCAGAGAGCCCGATGCAGGGCTCGATTCCAGGACCCTGGGATCATGGCCTGAGCCAAAGGCAGAGGCTTTAACCACTGAGCCACCCAGGTGCCCCAATAATATATAAATACATTTTAAGGAAGTTCTGTTTTCTCTTTCTTTCTTCCTTCCTTCCTTTCTTTTTTTTTTTTTTTTTTACTTAGAAGTAGCAAAGCAAACCAAAACCAAACAAAACAACACAAAAAAATAAAGTTAATATTCAGATCATAATTGAGAAAGTGTGCAGGGTTTGCTTTCTCAGAGGGTGGCCAGAAGGACACAGAAGCATATGCTAGTTCTCACACAGATGCATTGATCCTTGTCTCAGCCACTTAATTGCTATGTTACAATAGTCAGCTTATTTGCCTTCCCTAAGCCACAGTTTCCTCCACTTTGAACCACAATAACAATGAGGTTAATAAGATCTAATTCTTATTATCTCGTAATAATATATGTAAGTAATAATAGTAATTCTGTTGGGATTAAGTGATTTGATGTATGCACAGCACCTTCCCTGGCTGTTGATCCATGCAGGATTTGTATGTGTTTGGTATGTGCCATGTAAGTACATGTACAGGAAAGTTACCTTACTCACGCAAGTGATATCCCCCAGACTTAGAACATGCATGATATGAAGTATATGCTCCATAACACGTAATAGGGTGTTTGTGTGTGTACGTGTATATGTGTTTCATGCCTAGGTGTGTGTGATAGAGGCATTTCTAAGATGTGTTGAGCCAGTGAGTGTCCCAAGCTACTGCTCAGAAACAACTAAGGGAAAATTCAGAAAAGATTTCTAGATATAGTTGGTTGCCAGATTAAGCAAATAAAAATACAGGACAACCAGTTACTTTTTTTTCAGATGGACAGCAAATTTTTTTTAAGTGTATATCCCCAAAATATATGATACACTAAAATTTTTTTTTTGTTATTTATCTGAAATTAAAATTAAGCTGCATATCCTCTATTTTTATCTGGCAGCTCTAACACAAAGAAAAAGAAGGTAAAACTCTCAGTTGTTATAAACAAAGTTATGTGTATTCAAATAATAATTAGAATAGTAACGCCAGAGTTAGCACAACTTTTATTCCTTTCCTCAGTTCTTTGTGATATAGCCACAGTTGTCTCATTTCAATTTCTGGAAAAATGCCAGATTTTTTTTTTTTTTTATGATAGGATATTTGTGATTTCATCTGTCTAGAAGGAACCAGCCCCTCATCTCTAAACATATCATCCTTAGACTCTTAACAGAGGCATCTCAGGCTCCTGGACACTTTCCTTGACCCAGAACCTCATTTTCCTACTCCCCACCCCAGGTTTATTCTTACACTGTCTCAAACAATGGTATTTATTTCTTTCAAATCACTTACCGTATTTTGGGACTATAAATTAATACAATTACATACTCAATATCCATCTCCTCTACTATATTGTAAACTCTTTTAATTTTATTTATTTATTTATCAGAGAGAGAGAGAGTGCGCACAAGCAGGCAGAGGCGGAGAGAGAAGCAGACTCCCTGCTGAGCAAGGAGCATGATGGGGGACTCGTTTCCAGGACCCTGGGATCATGACCTGAGCTGAAAGCATCAGCTTAACCGACTGAGCACCAGGCGTCCCTATATTGTAAACTCTTTTTTTTTTTTTAATTGTAAACTCTTTGAAAACTTTTTTTTTCTCTAATTTGTTGCTGTAGCATATAGCATACAGGGTCATTTTTAAAAAATTTATCTTAAGAGTTTTTTTTGAGATTTAAAAAAAATTTATTTATTGGGAGAGGGAGTGGTCCCACAAGTGAGCATGAGCAAAGGGAGGGGTAGGGGGGGAGGGAAAGGGAGAAGCAGATTCCTCGCCAAGCACGGAACCCTATGAGGGCCTCAATCCCAGGACCCTGTGATACTGACCTGAGCCAAAGGCAGATGCTTAAATGACTGAGCCAGTGAGTACCCCCAGGGTCATGGTTTTCTTTTTTTTTTTTTTTTTAAAGATTTTATTTATTTATTTGAGAGAGAGGCAGTGAGAGAGCATGAGCGAGGAGAAGGTCAGAGGGAGAAGCAGACTCCCTGTGGAGCTGGGAGCCCGATGCGGGACACGATCCCGGGTCTCCAGGATCATGACCTGAGCCAAAGGCAGTCGTCCAACCAACTAAGCCACCCAGGCGTCCCATGGTTTTAATATCAAACTGTTTGTACATTATTCTTCCAATGAAGGATGCTCAGTTTTGTGATTAAAAGCATAGTCCTGGTTACTTGGCATGTCTAGGACCTAATTAACTCCCTCCCCACCCCAGGTCATCATACTCTAATTTAGTGTACTCAGGACAAGTGTTTAAATTCTTTCAACCTCTTTGTTGTTTTTTTTTCCCCCCACTTTAAATTGGGGTTAACAACATTTCATAGTGCTGTTCTGAGGATTAAACAAAAGGTTTGCAAAACATTTTGTGTGGTCCCTAAATATAGCAAGTGTTCAAGAAAAAGTAGCAAGCACAATAAAACAACAAACACTGAGAGGCAAATCTGTAATGGTTACAATTTAAAAGAGATTTTATTTCTGACTTTGTTGCTAAAGGAAGGCTTTTAGACAAGATGAAACTTCTGCTAGGTCTTAAAGGCCATACTTGGGGGCTCTGGGAGACAGCCCTTGTGGGAGGAGTTATGTGATTATTTCAGGCCTTGCTCTAGAACGCAGAGGTAATATCTGAGCTTTCAGAGTCTCTCTAACCTAACAACTCAAAATATAGTCCATTAGCATTACCGGGGAACTTGTTTAAAAATGCAGAATCTTGGATCCTGCATACTCTTAAACTAATGGATCAAAATCTGGACCTTAACATGATCCCCAGGTGACTTGTGTTTACATTAATGTTTGAGGCAGTACTCTATGGACAGTGGTTGCCAAATGTGATTGCTGGACCAGCAATAGCAGCATATTTGCAAATATATAAGAAATGCCAATTTCCAGATCTACTGTATTGATCTACTTAGATGGCATAATGAAGTACCACCGACTGGGTGGTTTAAGCAAAAGCATTTTTTTGCTTGCATTTCTGGGGGCTAGAAAGTCCAAGATGCAGCTGCCAACAAAGTAGACATTAGTGTGAGGCCTTTTGGCTGGTGGGTGGCTGCCATCCTTCAAGTGCTCACATAACTGGTCTTCTTTGTGCTCTGTGGGGGAACTCTCTGGTATTTCTTTTCATAAGGGCCCTTATTCCCACATAATTCCACATCAGGCTAGGTCCCACCCTCAGGAACATGTTGAAATCTAATTACTTCCCAAAGACCCCGGCTCCAAATACTGTCAAATTGTGGGTTAGGTCTTCAGCTCCTTAATTTAATTTGACACACTCAATCTGTAATACCTACCTAATCAAAAACCCCAAGGTAGTGTCAAGTTTGGGCCAGCAGTCGTCTCCGGGCAATTCTGACATGCTTTAATGATTAAGCCACTGCCTCAATACAGCAGTCACCTTTGTGTTTCCTTGGTGCTAATGCCAGGGGTTGAAGCTTGGTGACTTTAAAGTACAGCCAAGTTTAAGAACCATTAATAAAAGATATGTTCTGCCCAGATATATAAAGTATATTCCCAACAATACCATAGATTTGTCTTGGGGCAGTAGTAGAGAATTATCTAGATAGCAACAATCAGTAGTCAATCATCAAGTATGGATGAGGAGATACCAGGTGTCCTATGTAAAAAATAACTGCAGTAGCCATGTCACCATGTCATCTGTTGGGAGAAGGAACCTCAAATATTTAGGACTCTCTACATATTTAGCATTCATGTCGCATGATTAATTTCTTATGTCTGAGTGAGAAATTCTATCATCCTTGTATTTGAAAGACTTGTTTTGACCTGTGGTATAATTGATTCCTTTCAAAAGCTATGCATTTTAGAAGCGAGTCCTGCTGAGTTTAAAGAAAAATGCATGTGGGATCACAATTGCCTGAGGTAATTTCTACCTTAGATGTAGTTTTGCCTAGTGGTTTTAAGAATATACAAACAAAAATATCAAAACTGATCCCTTACACTTTTTTAATTGAAAATAAACTTCCAGTGCAGGCTTTCCTGTATGCCTCGTTTGCTCAAAGGCATTCATCTTTCTGATGTCAGCACTTAAGATCATAAAAATCACATAGATATCTTTGATATAGGCACAAAATAGCAGAACTAGTAAATGCTGAAGAAAAGTGGTCTACAATCTATATTCATGTTTTCATATATCATTTCTTCTTTCTGAGTTCTCAGAAAACAGTGAGAAGAGATATCTATCTGCTCCCTTTTCTGGTAAGAAGGCAAAGCAAAGCATGATTAACGTTACAGAAATCTTTGTTATGAAGATAATTCTTGTCATAAGAACCAGAGACTTTATAAGCATGTGTTTTAGGAACAACCTTATTTTCCTTCCTCTCCCATCTCTTCTCCTGACTTGGGCTATTGGCATGTGTGATAGATAGCTGGAGTGTAAAGTGTTTTGAGGAACCCTGTTTGATATAACCAATGTCATATAACCAGTATGAATCCTGCTGTGAGTGAATTATTTGTCTGCAAAGGCCTCTTACTTTGTGGTTCCCATTTCATTTTGGATTTCCACTTGTGTTTGTTTAAAGTTACTGCCACCTCTGTGGTTGTGAATACATCTCATGCAGTCCACTGTAGCCCAGCTAAAAGAAATATAGTGCCATCTCAGTACTTTAGTAAAGATCTGTGTTCTTACAAGTAGGACCATCCAATTTCTAGCCACAACAATGAACACACTTGTTGAAGAAACCACAAAAAAGCTTAGCTAACATACATTAAATTCAAACCCATTAACTGAACCCTCACTAGATACAAACACTGTATTGGCTTTTATGTAGTTTTCTGTTCCCTAATATTAGATTCAATGCTAGATAAGAAGTTGGTCCATGAATCGATCAAGCAATTGCTGGGATAAGGCAGAAGAAGAGTTGATGTGAAAATCCTGGCTCTGGCACAACAATGAGGTTGAGTAAGATAAATTCACCCAAGTTGACATGAAAGTGATCTTAGTGCAAGATGCAGAAGACTGGGCATGGAGAAAGATAGGCAGAATGTATGGACTGAACTCTATGGCAAACAATCAGCCTCAGGGATTAGATTTTTATATGCTTCCAGAAGTATCAGTTTGTTCTTGATGTCTGCTGGCTGGACTGCTTTCTCCTAATTCCAAACCTCTTAGACATTTGAGCCAACATTCAGGGTCCTGTTCTTGATATTTGTTCTGGGATGTAGTTAGTTATTTAGAAACAGTTTGATCCTTTTGGGTTACACTTCTGTGATTTGTTAGGAGGATCTGGAGCAGTACTCAGTCTAGGGCTAATTTTTTCCATCTCTGGAGGTGAGAGTCCTTCCTGAATACTGTAACACTGGATGCATGAATTAAGAATCTTGCTGGTGGGAACGTGCAGTATTCCCAGCCCTGTATGACTGCTGGACACTATTCCCTCTAATCATTTGAGATGCTGCTTTCTCTAGCTTCATGTTGATTCCATGTGAGAGGAAATATGTCACGATCAGTTCTGTGATAAATACTTCAGAGGACGCTTTAGACTTCTGGGATTCTATTCCTGTGTAGGTCTCATTTGTCTGTCCTGTGAACTCTGGTCACCTTGTTTTCCTCCACACTCAGCCATATCTCCTCAACTGAGAGAGTCAGTCTCTTGGCTCCACCTCATTACCTCCTCCCTGCAATGGCCTGGAAACTCATGGTAGCCAAGCTGGAGATGTTGGAGTATTCACTTTGTTTGTTCTCCATCTATGATGGTTAATTTACTGTATTAACTTGACTGGGCCAAAAGATGCCCAGATATCTGACTAAACATTTTTTTTTTTTTCTGTTGTGTCTGTGACAGTGTTTCTGGGTGAAATGAGCATGTAGAATTCTAGGTGGATTCAGCCTGATTGTCCTCCTCAATGTGAGTGGGCATGATCCAGTCAGTTGAGGGCCTGAATAGAACAAAAAGTGGAGAGGTTGAATTCAGTTTCTTCCAGTCTGACTGAGCTGATACATCAACCTCCTGCCCTTATTTCATGCTCCTGGTTCTCAAGCCTTGAGGCTTAAACAAGAATCTTCACTGTTGGCTCTAGGTCACTCAGGCCTTTGAATACTCCACCGACTTTCCTGGGTTTTCAGCTTATAGGCATCAGATGATAGGGTTTCTTAGCTTCCATAGTTATGTGAACCAATACTTTGTAATAAATTCTTTCTTTCTGTCTCTAGATAGATTGATTCATATAAGTAGATCTAAACCCTTATTTTCATTTCCTGTTGATTCTGTTTTTCTGGAGAACCCTGACTAATATACTGTCTCTCAGGGATGAATCACTGTTCTTTGTTGCCCAATAGTTAGTGTATTGAGAACTGTTTATGTGTTTCGTCTGGTGATTTTTAACTTATTTAAAAGTTTTCTTTCAGGTAGGATGTAACTCAGCCCTAGCCTTTTCATTTGGCCCAAACAGAAGTCTTATACATGAACATGTAGACCATTTCCAATATTTTACTTTTACAAATAATTCCACAGTGAGTACTCTTGTGAATACATTGTTTTATATTAGTAGAACATATCTTCAGTGTAAATTTTTAGATGTAGGATTGCTGGGCTAAAGGTAAATGGTTATCTAGTTTTGCTAGCTACTGCTAAAGTCTCTTCCATTAAATTGAACCAATTTGTAATCCTGTGTTTGAGAGTGCTTATTTTCCTGCAGCTTCACAAATGAAGTATATTGTTAAGCTTTTGAAAGTTTGCCAATATGGGAGGAAACATTGTATCTCAGAGTTGTTTTAGTTTGTATTTCTTTATTTTTCCCTCAAGTTGAACAACTGTTCGCATGTTTAAGACTCATTTGTAAATAATTCTTTTGTCAAGGTTTTCTACATACTCCAGTCAGTATATATTTCCATATGGGGACTTCAAAATCAAGTTATCGATATATAATAATAATAATAATCAACATATAATAATAACAACATATAATAATAATAATAGTAACAACAACAACAACAACAACAACAATTAAAAAAAAAACTTCCCTGGAGTTTTATTAGAATCACAATATATTGTTTGAACTTCACTCACTTTTAAGGCATTGCTAGACATCCAGGTGAAAAGTTAAAACAAAACAAAACAAAAAACAAATCTCTGCCTCACTCACCTTGATATTTTACTCTATCTGTTGTATTTGTTTCTGGGGCATACTTATACATTTTAATTTTTATCAAAATCTACATTTCATGGCAATACATATCCACTTTCTCTACCTATATTTTTATGCAATGAAGAACTAGGTAATCTGTATAATTTAATAGTATGCCAATGGCTATACAAAGGACCAACATAATAAAACAGTAAGCATAAAGTGTTGAATTCCTTTTAGTATTGAAAATGAATGGGCTTAGTACCTGCTCTTTTACTGCCCTGATGTTCCTGAAAAGAATGCATGTTAAGAAGAATGTAAAAAACAAAAAAAAAATTGCTTACCAAATCTGCCCCTCCAAACCCCCAAAACAAAAATAGTTTAAGCTCATCAATATTAGTAGGAGACTTGCATTCATAAAATAGTGTTTTCTTGTTGCATTTCTGAAGTTGGAATGGTAGTTAAGTTGATGTCAAAAGAAACTTGACATTCTCAAGATAGATGAATAAGTTCTGATGTAGTTATTACTTGTGAGAACTAAACCAAAGCTTTGATTTTACCTTGACATTATACTGTCTGTCTGAAGAATGCTGAGGACTTCCAGATTGACAGCATAGATTATGAAAAGAGTGTTGTTCTGTTGCTGTGTATAGCAGCAGAACACTAAATGCAAAATGGGACTCTTGGTGGGAAGGCTTGTTTGTGTAAAATCACAATTACACTTTTTTTTTTTTAAAAAAAGGGAATAGGGACATACATCTTATAGAGATAATTATGCCATTGAGCTAATTTTTTAAATTATCATATTAAATGAGATCTTGGATTCAAGGATATATGCTACATAATTCACAAAAATAATTAGAGAGCACTTTCTAAATGTCAGGCATTTATTAAGCTACCATTCCAATGGGTTTTTGTCTATACATCAATGAGAAGTCAGAATATAACAAAATTGAAGTGTGTAGTTATGCCCAAGAGGAAAACAAATACATAGTACACTGAACTATTCAAGTGAGGCAAAGACTTTAAGACAAACAACTATTCAGTTTGTATTTCTCTATGCCTTAAAAATCAATTTCAAATAAGATAATCAGGAACATAATAGAATTCTAGAATTGTCACAGATTTAAAATAACCTGAAGTGGGATTTGTGTTCTTTTCCAGTTAATGTTAGCGTCAAATGGTAGGTTCGATTTAGTGCCACATAGTATGCTGAGGTAAAAGGGTCCTGTTTCTAAGGTGAGGAGGAATTGGAGGAAATAGCAGTGCTATTGGTGAAAACCAGGACAAAAATGACTACCCTGGAGAGGGATTAACAAACAAATCACATCTGAACAGGACCATGGAAAACCAGTATATTTCTGTGCTGGGGATGAGAACTAAAAGTGGTTCAACAGGAAATAGGGCAATAGGGCAGGGGTCCAGTTTTAAAAGCACAGAGTGAAATGGTAATCGTATTAGACACAGAGCCACCTATTTTCAAACTTCCACCTAAAATATAGTAAGAACAGGGTTCAGCCACCAAGAAGTAAAGCTGAAAGGAACACCAAGCCCTCCTGTCAATTACATGGCAAGTGTCATTACCCTCGGGAGCATAGAGAACCCGATGGCTCAGAAAGTCTGGACAGAAATGGACCAGGTAAGCAAGATTTGCTGTCTCACAGCAGTATTTGGGAAACTGTCTATGGACCATGTCTCAGGAGGAGCGGGCATTTCCAGACTTAGTCTTGGATCATTAAAAATCATTTCAAATCCCTCTTGGTAAGTATAATTCCTGAACTGTTTTAGTGAGACTGGGATTCTTAGTGAATTAAGGTATTCCAGGAGAGCAAAAGGGATGATTTTTGATGAATGTGAGGTGGTATTCAGGCAAATATACATGGGAATAAACTAATAGACTATCAGGAAGGAGAAATATTTTAAAAAGGCAAAAGATTTATAAGATCTGAAGAGAAACCAGAGTTATAGGAAAGAGCAATATTTAAACAGCAGAACTAGCCTTTTTACTAATATCTTCATTAGTATTTCTAAAAGTTCTTCAGGTAAAAACACTGAGTAATAATTATAAGGAGAAGTGGAAAAAAATGAACATCATACCATTTGGCATCTTTATTTCATAGTATTTATGTTATAGAAATGGATCAGATTTAAGAATATCAAGAGGGCAGGTCTTAGCTCTATTCAAGTATTGACATTGAAGAATACTTTAAGCATATCAATTATATTCTTAGAACATTTTTACATTAAGAACCAACTTCAAAAATTGTTCAGAACTATCGCTTTAATCAGAAGAAACAGATATCTGTTCCTCATGGACCTCTCTGCTACTGGGTGAAAGAGAAAAAGAAATTTTACATACAGTTCAGTTATACTTTATGACCCCCCTACATTAACAACAACAACAAAAAGACTTGACCATCTGTCACCAAATATATTTTAATTTGGGGAGTCATATTCTTTTTTAGTACATTAGAGGCACTGTTACAGATGACATCTCTCAGTTTGCTAAGAAATAGATATTCCAAAAGATAATTATTATTTTAAGTTGATTTTAAAGAACTATTATTGATTCTCATTTTGGTTTACAATTTAAGAAATAAAAGAGGCTCAATCTACTTTAAATACTTCATTAGTAACAGTTTTTATAGGGGAGGGATATTCTCCCAGCTTATAGATATTTTAAAAATTAAAAGCTTGTATGGTTTGGATTCCAGCACAAGCTATTTTATTAATTTTTGTTAATTATGTATGGCCTGGTTCAACTCATGGGAAAGGAAAACCCCAGAATTTTATGATTCAGTCTTCTTTTTCAGCAATCTCATGTGGAGATAATCTATCTGAATCAAATTCAATGTAGTTCAACTATTCCATTAATTTAACTCAATAAGCACTTACTCTGTGCAGAGCACTCTGCTGAAAATCAGATAGCTGATTGCATTCAAGCAATGACTTAGAGTGATATAAATAATCAAGAAACTCGTTTACTTTTTGGGAAGCTGAGTTTAATAGACCAGTAAAATGGTCACCCACCCACTCTCTTAGGTGGGCATGTATTTAAAGAAAAAAAAACAATAAAAATCTGTTGTGACCTTTTACAATTTTCATGATTTGATTTAGGAATTTGTTTCTTTATTAATATGATCATTTAGTTCTTCATAAAACATTCAACATGAATACATTAAGCATTTACTATTATCCATGAACAGGACCAGGCATTGAGTATCCAAGCTAAAGCCTATTCTCTGAATAGCTCATGACCTGAAATAGATGAAAACACAGAAATTGTGTGTGAGAATTATTCTTTTTTACAGTTTTGGAGATAGGAATCATGAAGAGCTTTTTAGAAGAATGGGCATCTAAGTGAAGGCTTGATTAATGATGCATTTGACAGACTAAGCAAGTTACCTTTCATTTGCATTTCCATCTTTTAAGAAGTTTGACTGTGAGCAGTTATCCAAGCCTATCACTTCTGTCTAGCGATTCATTGTATATAGTTTTCCTGCTTATAACACGTGATCCCATTATGTTGGATACAGGTGGTTAGACTAGAAATGGATAACTAAACCAAAATTGGCCCTCTATCAACTAGGGGCAGCAGCTCATTGAGTGGCCGTATACGAGTTTCCCAAAGAGATAGTCTGCTGGGTAAGGCATTGCCAAACAATTATAATCTGTCTCTTGAGATGTGTCGTTCATCCATTCACTCACTCATCTACACTTTGAACAAATAATTATCACATGTACTGGCATATGGAGATGAATATGACAGATATGGTCTCTGCCTTTTTGGAGCATGCAGTCATATCCTGTGACTCAGACAAATAAGCAAGTGACAAGTTAGGGAATGTACTATAGTAAATTTATTATAGAGTGTGTTCTGGAGTACATAGGACTGGCACTTTAATGCCCCAGTCTGGACTTAGGTGCCCATGGGGATGCTCAGGGGTGTATTGTAGTGGAAATGGCATCCAATACCAGGTTAATAAGGAGGTAATCAGGTGATAGATCAGACATTCTATTTCAGGTATCTTGCTTGGAAACGAGGGGTGGGGAAATTGTTTCTATAATTTGAGGAAAGAGAGTAGGTGGTTGCTGCTGAAGCACAGAATAAAAATAGAGCAGGGTGCCTGGGTGGCTCAGTGGGTTGAGCCTCTGCCTTCGGCTTAGGTCATGGTCTCGGGGTCCTGGGATGGAGGCCTGCGTCGGGCTCTCTGCTCAGCGGGGAGCCTGCTTCCCCATCTCTCTCTGCCTGCCTCTCTGGCTACTTGTGATTTCTCTGTCAAATAAATAAATAATTCTAAAAAGATAATAGGGTAGAGAGAAAGATAAGAAATAATTCTGAAATAGTAAGGAGTACTATTTAAAGAAGAGCCATGAGTAGTAGTATGGACATTTATTTAGACATTATCCAGAGGATAATGGGGAGCAGTTAAGCATCTTAAGAGAGAGAGTGTGATAGAATTAGATTTTCATTTTTAAAATGGTGTTTGGGCCATGGCTCCAGATATAATTTGAAGCATCAGACAAAGTGTAGTAGTTTGGTGTAATTTAGGTAATTTAGAAAAAAATATGGTGGCCTCAACCGGGATAATTAGCATAAAATAAACTGATGCAGTGCTATTCACGACATAGAACCTGTGGTGGTTGATTAGATGAGGGTTAAGGATGAAAAAGAAAAGCCAAAGATTATGACTGATTTTCAATTTGGAGCAATTTGGTAGGTAGTAAGAATTACAGAAAATATCATTCAAACGGGGTGGGGGAAGACTTCAGTTTGGAGCTTACTGATTTGACATGTTGGAGAGCTGCTAAGTGGGGCTATCTGGAAGAAAGGTGGATGCAAAGCTAAGGAGTTCTGTTAGGGGATCAGGTCTCATAATTTCTTTTTGGGAATCATCAGTATATAATTAATTGAAGGAATGCATTTGGATGAGATCACTTAAAAAAAAGTCTCTGGAGTGAAAAGCAAAGCTAAATGCTGAAACTGAAGAGGAAGATGGTCAGAGTCATATTTTTCTTAGGACAGAAGAAAGTCTGGATGGTAACTAGGAAGGAATGCTAACTAGCAAAACATATTGCTTCTGAGGCTAAAAACAATAAATTAGCGGCATTAATTTACATGGTAGTGTGATTTTCTGGAAATAACATATGTTTTGATTCCAGTTTTTGATGTTTCTGGCCTAAAACAACAGAAGGGTAAGGATAAGGGAGTTGGATTTGGATTTGGAGTTGGAGTTGGATTTGGGAAGGAGCATTCCAAAGGGATGAGTTATACAACTATGTAGGTAAGGAGGAGAAGCAGTCAGGTTATTGGTAGATTAGTAAAGGTTACTGGTATAGGCTATTAGTAAAGGTTATTAGTAAAGTCATTTATAGGTCATAGAAGTAAAAGGAATAATGTCTTGAATAACTGGAGTTTGAACAACAGATATGGTGATAAAACTATGTCAAAGTCCTATAATGGTAAGGGAATAAGATATTTTGATCTAATATTTCAGAGATAAAGCAGTCCTGGATTTTAATTAAAATTTTTCTGTGGCACTATGATAGGTAGTTGAAGTACACTGGACATGAGGTTTTTTTTTAGAGATAAGGAGATCAAGGATACAAGGAGGAATACAATGAGACTGGCTATTCCCGTGGGCATTGGAGTCATTAAGTATTATTGCAGGTGTGAGCATAGAGAGAAGAACATGCCCCTCCTGGTCTGTCAGTCTTCACGAAGTCTGAGACAAGGCATTGTGGTACAGCTGAAAGGCAGGGGCTTCTAAGGATGTCTCTCTCTCTCTCTTTTTCTTCTTTTTCGGAGAGAGCATGTAGGTGCTGGGGGAGGGCGCACAAAGAAAAGAGAGAGAGAGAATCTTAAGCAGGCTTCATGCTTAGTGGGAGCCCAAGTCAGGGCTCAATCCCATGACTGTGAGATCATGACCTGAGTCCAAACCAATACTCAGATGCTCAACCGACTGAGCCACCCAGGTGTCCCAAGATGTCTCTTTTTAATATAAGAATATGGAGAGGTATGGCGAGAGATGGTGCTGGAGAAAAGAAAAATGATGCTGATGTAAATCTCACCCCGTAATCCTGAATTTAGTGAGCTGCAGAACTTTCTCTTCTGAGGCTGCGGAAGAACTGGGATCACTTACCGCCTGGTGGCGAACAGATACTTGGTGAAGACTGTGGGAACAAAAGGGTTTCCATTTTGACGTAAAACTGAAAGAACCTAGTAGAACATATGGAGAATAAAGAAGATTGTCTGGAGAAGAGGAAGAAGTGAGTGGTATGTATAATAATAATGACAAAGAAAGCATCAGGATTATCTCTTGGTACTGATTAATTAGAAGACTATTGGTGGGCAGCATGATGTGTTATGCTGGTCAGAAGGTTGCCAAGAGGATCAGTGTAACTATTGCCAAGGAGAGTTAGGGGCTCTCAGTCTTTCTGGAATTGCCTATAGCTTTGATTGATCAGCTTCAGATGGACTCCTTTCAGATTAGGCAGTAACTGCAGCTTTCTAACAAGGGTTATGTATGATTAAGATCTCTCATTAGAAGACAGTGTAGAGGGGCACCTGGGTGGCTCAGTGGGTTAAAGCCTCTGCGTTCATGTCAGGTCATGATCCCAGTGGGTTAAGGCCTCTGTCTTCGGCTCAGGTCATGATCCCAGGGTCCTGGGATCAAGCCCCACATCGGGCTCTCTGCTCAGCAGGGAGTTTGCTTCCCTTCCTCTCTCTCTGCTTGCTTGTGATCTCTGTCAAATGAATAAATAAAATCTTAAAAAAAAAAAAAAAGAAGACAATGTAGAGGCCTAATCTGTGTGTAGCCTGGTGAGCAGGGCCCATGTTTTGTTTGCGTGTGTCTGAGCTTGATGATGAGAGCTGCCCTGGGATAGATGGAGAGTACCCCAGGTGTTAATCTTCTGGTAAGAGATTTTGGTGAAGCCTGAGGCTATGAGCTGCATAACTGCTTTTCATGACCTCAAGTGTACTGTTTTTCTGATGCCCATAAAATGTAGGATCTGGATAAAAACAAATTTTGGGGGGTGTTCATGTGACTTTCCTTATGACACTTTCATAGGGATTTTAGCCTTAACTGAGTTAGTTTATTTCAGCCCCCTTGCAATGCCTAGCCAGGTATTGGAGCTACTGGATAAAATTTGGATAATAAATATTCTAACTGAGCCTATTTAGTGACATTCAAGGGCACTAGAACGTGTGAACAACGTGTTAGAGGAAAAAAAAACACTCTAAGTTTTCTGTGGGGTTCTTAGAAAATTCCTTATCTTTCTGCTTCATGACAATTATTGGATATTATTTAGGGTTTTATATTCTTGTGTTTTAGCCTTACTAGGATTCCAAGATGTTCTCTGAATCATGCAGTAGACAAATAGTTTGAGTATTTTTATAAAATAATTGATTAACCAGGGACTACTGATCTAAAATATTAACTCTTCTACTACAGTGTCTACTATACATTCCTTTAGGCCTTATGTCTTATACTTTTTAACGTTCTTTACTTAAAACAGTCAAGAACTACCTCTGATTAATTATGAATTTTGATACCCTCAATGTGTCTATAAAGTTCAAATTCTGGTACATTTGTTCTTATGTCTCATAATTTCCCACTACCTAGAAATAGGTTTTACCTGCTAAGTGATCTGAATTGTATTGGAATTAATTTTTTTAGAAGGCAGACAGAAAGATTTACTGTTCTTCAGTCTGCGTTGTCTTTGGTCAAGAATTCACATCATATCCTAACCAGAAGCCAGTTTTTGTTTGTCTTTGTTTTTATCCTTTGTGGGAGGAAGGCAGAGCCAAATTTCTCTGTCTCTGTCTCTCTTGTCTTTATCATTCAGGGAGAAAAAGCTATTGCCATTCTTTTAAGTCCTGGAACCACTGGACTGAAGTGGTGATTCATCCTTTTGTCTTTTGGCTTTGCTATGCTCTTTTGTATGGCTTTGTAAACATCCAGCTTTCAATAATCATGTATGTTATATATAAGATTATATATAAGATCTAAATAATATGTAAGAGCAGCTCTTCATGAAAACGTACTCAATTAAATGTAGCATTTAATCCTACCCAATTCTTTGTATGGTATTTATAAACTGAAGAATCTTTTATCAATTATTATAAATGTTAATAATAAGAATCTATTCCATAAATAACTTGTTATTTGGAAATAACAATGAATGCATTTTTCTTAAGCACACAGCAATTATGTTATAATTTTTAAAGTCTTGTTTCAGCTACAAGGAAAAATATTTTTGGTTATAACCTTCTTTTGACTTAATAGAATGTAATTTTCTCCTCAGTGTTAAGTTTTAGTAAGATCCAATATTACATAGTACATTTTGACTAAATGAGAATACAAGAGAAAATTGATCTTATCTAAAACAATTATTCAAGTAAAACAATGTCTAATCATACTTTGGTTGTAGATATCCATCTGTAGAACCCCTATTCAAAGTCAATTATAATATGCGTATGTATATTTGCTTGATTTGTAATTAGATTACCAAAATAGCATGGAATTAACCAAATACATATTTTCTCAAACTCTAATAAGAACTGTAATTTGAAGCCATATTTTTTATTACATGAGGGTTAAAATATTTTAAGCATGAAAAATAGAAGTTTTGCTAATTTTACTAATATTATTTTTTATAATTCATTATAAAGATATTTTATGAAATGTATTTGTATTCAAATGAACTTCATCTTTTTTCCCTCCCTTTCCATCTTTTAATGGTAATATTGTACTTCTGGTGCCCATCTCTGAGCTTTTTAATCATAGCAAGGTTGGGATTACACCAAGGTAAAGGATAAGCCTTCCATATTCGGTCATAAAATACTTATAGAGTGGTCTAATTTCTGTATATAAAATATCTATATAAATATACTCTTAGAAATTATACTTATGTCCAGAATGGTTACCACTTAAATTCTTGTTTTAAAAAACTTTTACTTTAGGGGCGCCTGGGTGGCTCAGTGGGTTAAAGCCTCTGCCTTCGGCTCAGGTCATGATCCCAGGGTCCTGGGAACGAGCCCCACATCAGGTTCTCTGCTCTGCGGGGAGCCTGCTTCCTCCTCTCTCTCTCTCTGCCTGCCTCTCTGCCTACTTGTGATCTCTGTCAAATAAATAAATAAAATCTTAAAAAAAAAAACAAAAAACTTTTACTTTAAAAACATTGAAAAAAATCACATGTTCCACTATTTTAAGAATTTATAAATAGTGAAAAGAGATCATCTCAGTCCTCACCCAGGTTGTCAGGGGGCCTGACAACCACCCATACTATCAGAGTAAACACAGTTAAAAATTGGGAGTACATCGTAGACTAAAACTTTTGTTGGAATCGGTTGTCTCCTGTACGTGGAAATAATAACTGGGGTCCAAAGAGCCCTGGAACTAACAGTTGCTAGAGTCATACTGTAATGTTTATAGTCCATAGATGAGTAGCTTAAGTAGGTTTAGAGTAAGGCACTTGAATACTTTAAAAAGCCTATATATGTAGATAAGTGGAATAAATGGAGTCCACAGTTAAGAGTCTTAATTTGTTCAGCTGTGGTATTTATTTCCATCTTTCCTTTTTTTTTTCCCCTTTTTTTTCAGTTGACCCTTGATTATTTAACTCCTATCTATTCTACTCTACTACATACAGCCCCTTTGGTGCGGCGTGCTCATTTATTGCTGCTCTGGCCGTCAGTTCCTTTCTCTCTTCAAGATACAGTATTTCCTAATTAGATATCTCCCTAGTGTGTACTGGACAGAATGCCTGCCACCATCTCAGGCCATGCTCTTTATCTAGAAGTTCCCATTATTGGTTTTTAAACTTCATACACAGAGGGCAAGGAGAGACCAAAGAAAGAAGACCACTCCAGATTGGTAGATGGCATATTTAATAAGCAAGGAAATTTATGTACCAGACTTATCTTAGGCAGCTGAAAGATGAGTATATTTCTGCATTTACCCCCCAAATCTTAAAAGTTTAGATACCTCGACTGGGTTCAGTGATGTATACCATCTAGATAGTCTCAGCACTGCAGGCATTTTTGTCTCCAGGCTATATCCTTGGGGCAGGTCTGTGAGTAGGGAAGGTAAGCAGATTGTATCTTCAAATAAGAGGGAGGGATGATGAGCCTCCAGTTGCCTGGCTCCCCCTGACAGGTCAGCCAGCGGTTACATCTGCTCAATGACTTCACTCAACATTCCATCTCTTGTGACCAGCTCTTAGACTGTCACATGCCCCCTTCTTTCACCATGTGCCCTGAGAGGTTAGCAGAGGGTTTCATAAGCATGGAGGGGGCTCATTTGGTGGCCATCTTGGCTACTTTATAGGTAGATGCCACAGCAACGATATAGGCACATGCAAGAGAAAACACAGGTTATGACAATTCCCCAAATTAGTGACACCTTTTTTCCACCTTCACCACAATCTCCATGCTCTGAACATTGAGTTAGTAAAGGCCCCTAGGCTGAGGATCAGATCACCCAGGGTATTCACTTATGTCCTTGTGCAGTTTAATAAAGATGATATATTAAAGCAGACTCAAATATGAACATACAATATCCTATTTGGATAACAGCACAGATGCCTCCTTGTGAGATAGTGATAATGTCCAAGGTCATCCTATTTTGGAGGACCCTTTTCTCATTAGACAATTCAGTGTCCAATAAGGACAGGCTTTGTTGGCTGTCATTCAAGTCTTGCTGGGTAAATTTAGTAAGGGCTGTAAAGTCCTCCAGGCCAACAGAGGGAACAGAGATGGTAGCCAAATGATCATACCAGTGGGAAACAACATGCTCACCTGACCTTGAGGTGAGAAAGGTTGGCAGCTTTAGGAACTTGACCTGGTGGCATGTACTATACCTGTTGGCTATACATGGAGAGGGAGCATTGTCAGACATAAGAAGTTGGTGGGATAAGCCAGATCAGAACCCCTACATTCTCCCCTCTTTTAATGATATGTGTTCCATTCTAGGTGTGATGTATTTCAGCAGGTGCAGTTTGCAGCAGAACAATGGAATCCAAGTAAAGATTGAATAGTTACCCCTTACCCAGGGATGCAGAGTAACTCACTCATCCCGGGGAAGGGGGCGGGGAATGACCCATTGCAACTTCCAGTGGATAGCTCCTTTCCTAGGTGTGATGGGGCTTGGTATTCTCAGCTATATAGCACCTTGATCCACAATGAGAGTCTGGGAAATGGCCATTTCCAGTGACTTCCATCCCTTTATAATATTAGGTGCCTCAGCCGAGGTCCTCGGTCTGGGATATATAGCAATAGGTCCTACTGGTTAATCACCAAAATGTATTAAGGCCTGGGAGAGTACTCTAGTCCACCTGGCCAAGTTGGTTTACCTGTTAGTAATTTAATGTGCTGCTTTAATTTCCCATTCTTCCTCTCCACCCAACCCTGCAAGCCTGCAGGTTTTAGAGGAGATGGAGCCTCTATTCAATGTCATGTTCTTTTGCCCAGTCTTGCATATCATGATCTTTGAAATGTGACCCCAATGTATATTTGCTGAGGGTATTCACACATGGTCCTGAGCTTCTCTAATCCCCTAATGCCAGCAGCCTTGTCTGTGTGTCAAAAAGGGGAAGCTTGGGTTAGGCCAGATGTGTTGCCCCGACAAACCAGGACAGATTTACAACCCTAACCCAGAGGGCAGGGGCCTATTTGCCAATCCCTCATCAGTTGGGAACTCTCGTAGGTGGCCTTAGACAACTTCAGCAGCTGTGTTGGATGCTATTTAAAACTCCCAGGTGCCCCAAGTAGTCAAAAATCTGATAAAGACAGAACACAGAATCTTTGTTTTCTGGGTGATTACATTAAAGGCAGAGGAAAACATTTGTTTATAATTTCTTATTAAGAGCAGACCAAAAATCACGGGAACCTGGGTGGCTCAGTTGGTTAAGCACTTGCCTTTGGCTTGGATTATGTTCCTAGGGCTCTGGGATCTAGCCGCACAGTGGGTTCCCTGCTCAGTGGCAAGCCTGCCTCCCCCCGCCCTTTACCTGTGCCCCTGCTTGTGCTCTCTCTCTCTCTCTAATAAATAATAAAATCTTTAAAACAAACAAAAAAGAACAGCCAGAAATCTAAGAAAATTTTGTGCTTTTAACAGAGAGAAAACCAAATTCTAATTTTATACCAGTACAGTCTTTTTGTAGAGGCCACTTTTGGGCAAACAGGCTTGAGCGATGGAACATAGACAAGGCCCACAGCGACCCCCTGACTGAATACAAAAAGGCCTAACAGGGGACCCATCTCAAAATATCCATAGATCCTGACTGATCCAATGGGCTACTTACAATTAGGCACAGTTACTAGAAAAGGAAGAATTCCATGGTTTCCAAATCTCCTCATCTTCCCCTTTTAAAAATGGGCTGCCACCCACTGCCTTCTTGCAGATAAACTTCTCTTTTGCAGTGCTGCCGTGATGCTCCCTTGTAGTCTACACCCACTGCCTTAGGGCAGACAGCCTCTTCTCTGTGGTCAAACCCTCCACTCCCTTGCAGTATGTTGAGTCAACTTCTATCTCCGCACTACCTCAGGTGAATTCTTTTACCTCCAGCACCACCGATTTCTATCCAATCGTTGCCCTGTATTTGGAGGCCCCCATCTGATGGAGTCACTGCACTCTCTCTTAACATTAAAACTTTTTTCTTTTTATCTCAAATCCCTTCCAATCTTAGTTTGACTACAGGTGAAATTCCTTTTCCATAAATCCTCTGTAACTTTCTATATTCACTTAGTTTATCCTGCTTTTTTCTAGCTTCATGGAACAATCATTTTGTTTTATGATGAAATTATTTTTCTCTTTACCAATAAAAAACAACAAAAAACCCCAAACAAAAATAAAAGCAAAAAACCCCAAATCCCTCCTATCCTTCATATCTTTCCTTATCCAAAAAAAACCTTCACACATTTTATTTTTTTACCTATTTTTCATTTATGCTCATTTTCTTTCACCCTTCTTATTTCTGGTAGTTGTGTAAAAAAAACAAAACAAAACAAAACAAAAACCTTATCCTTTTTACAAATCAGTTTTGGCTGTGCCCCCTGGAGGTAGAAAAACATCTCATACATACAGCATATGACTGCCACAAACAGAAACCCCATAGCTTTCATTCCCAAATTTTAGCCATAAATCAGGAACCCACTCTTATGGCTAAAGCTTTGTATGGGAATTTGTGATCCTACGAAGGCTGAGGACTAGAATTTTTTTAAAGATTTTATTTATTTGAGAGAGAGAGAGAGAGAAAGAAAGAGAGCACAGGCAGGGGGAGAGGCAGAGGGAGAGGGACAAGCTGACTCCCCACAGAGCAGGGAGCCTGACCTGGGGCTGAATCCCAGGACCCCAAGGTCTTGATGTGCGGGAAGCTTAACCAACTGAGCCACCCAGGTACCCCTGTGGACTAGCTTTTTGAGCAATAGTCTGAATTTTTAAAAGTCCCCCCACCCCCTTTCCTTCTTCAGTCTCTGTGATCAGTGTTTTGGTTATCTCCTGGTATGTTTACATTTCAAACACTTGATAAGGTTTACAGCTTCAAGGGACAGAGAAAGAATAAGTTTTCCCTTAAGCATTTTGGAGGATAATTGCTATTTAAAATTTTCCTTTGTATGAGGGATCATACAGCTTGGGGCATTTCAGCTTTCTCCTCATCAATAACCATAATATCCTCCTCTTCATTCTCAGTCTTCTAGAGACTCTATCTTTTAGCACCCCAACTGGGCTTTATCACAACTGCCTGGACCTTATCTGTGGCAGTTTGTGCCCTCCAAGTTTTGCAAAATGGCATGCTAAATTCTTCCAATTTATTATCCTGCTCTCCCAACTTGTCTGTCAGCCCCAAAGCTAGCACAACAGTGGACGACTGCATGCCTTTCTCTAAGTTCGGGTCTTCTTCCAACCTTTTTCTTTTTTGAGAGGGAGGCAAAGAGGGGCAGAGCTAGAGGAAGAAAAAGAGAATCCTGAGCAGGCTCCATGTTCAGCCTGATGTGGGGCTTGATGCCATGACCCTGAGATCATGATAGCTGAAATCCAGAGTTGAATACTTAACCAGTGGAGCCACCCAGGCTCCCCTCTTTTTCCAATTTTCTGAGTCAAGCTTCAGCCTCTAGTTGGGCATCAGTGTTGAGTGGACTGCACACAGCAGGAGCCACCCCACTGAAGCAACAATTCCTTTCTTTTCTCTGTCACAGTGCACTGTGCACAGTCCCTCAAACAAGCATGTGGAAATAGCCAGCGTTTTCCAAGTCTCCTCATACTGACATGAAGTCCACTAGCATCTAATGTAGGGACTACCCACCTCAGCACATAGACACTGATGGCTAATTTGAGATTTCCCCTGTGGATGCCTTGTTCCCAAGGCCCATTTCTCTGGTCTCCTCCCTGACTCAGCAGTTGTTGCTTTGCACGCTGGTCCTGTACAAAAGGCAAGGGGAAACCAAAGAAAGAGGCAGAGCACTCCAGATTGATGGAGGCAGGTTTAATAAGCAAGGACACTTTCTTTTGAGGCTTGTCTTGGGCAACTATAAGATGAGTAGATTTTTGTTACCCCCCTGCCAAATCTTAAAAGTTTATATGAAGGCCTTAATTGGGTTCAGTCACATATATTACCCAGATGGTCTTAATACTTCATTTCTATATCATGGCTACATCTCTGGAGTGGCATCTGAGAACAGAGAAGGCAAGTGGAGTGCATATTCCAAGGATAAGGCAGAGGGTGGGAAGGCTCCAGTTGCTCAAGTTCAACTCAAGGGTCAACCACTGATCCTATCATCTTGATGACTTTCTCAGCATCCATCCAGAGTCCACTTTAAGGGATTTCTTCCACATAACAACACACTTCTGATTCCTAAGTTTTGATTGAGGAGGTGGCATCTGCCTCCAATAGCCTATCTGTTGGACAGTACCTTATAAGGTACTGCCTGAAGTGGAAGATTGGGACTCACTGGATCATCAGACCTCCACTTCCATAAAGCTGAACGGGATAAACAAGACTATCATGTTATTAATGAGAAAGCAAAAAAGGAAAGCAAAACAAAACAAAACAAAACCCCACACTTTCAAAATAGTTGAGATGTATAAAGACATTTCTAAAGTGAAATTCATCAGACTGCGATTGCTGAAGGATTACAAGGTAACCTAGTGGTCAGACTTCTCAGTTCTAGGTACAGTCAGACCATCCTACCTACATGCTGTTTTCTGTCCTTTGGTTTCTACTTGATCTCTCTAGGGTTTTAGTGAGAAGAGGCTAAGACATTTCTACCAGCCTTCTATTACTGGATGAAAACTAGATGACTCTTTTCTTGAAACCAAAAAAGAATATAATACTCCTAACTCACCTAGTAATTGGTCCTTTCTACTTGGTCCCTGGATAACTTGTATGGGGTGGAAAAAGTATATACATTAACTCTGCCTTTCAACACTGTACTCCTATTGTGTCTACCTCAGGATCTAATCAACAAGAAAGGGCTTCAGGGTTTCAATAGGTTGTATTCTGTGTAAAGTAAAAATATATTTTGTTGGGTGCCTCGGCGGCTTAGTTGGTTAAGTGTCTGCCTTTGGCTCAGGTCATGATCCCAGGGTCCTGGGATCCAGCCCCACGATAGGCTCCCTGCTCGGCAGGGAGCCTGCTTTTCCCTCTGCCTCTGTCTGCCACTCCCCCTGCTTATGCTCACTCTCTCTCTGACAAATACATAAAATCTTAAAAAAATATATGTTTTATCAACAAATACATGCCATGTGATTTAAAAATCATAGTCTACATTCTAAAATTCTCCGTTACTGTGAATGTTTCCAAGGTGTGCCAGAGGAAGGCTAACAGTTGCATTGTGTATTGCATTCAGATTTGTGATTTAGTGTTGTTACTTCTGAAATTTAGTTTTATCTTAAAAGTCAATCTTGGAGAGAAAGAGCTTAATGATGTATAATAAAGATCTTGGCTTAATAGAAAACGTGAGGTAAATTTTGGCTGTCGGATGAGTAACCTAAAATCTCTAGCTACAAAGGGATTTCAGATTTTGAGTAATCTGTCTAGACAAGGATAATTATAGAAAGTGACTGTTACTTTTCTAATGTTAGGTTTGAAATTTGATAACTAAAAGTGAATATTATTTATTCAGATACACTATTTCAAGTAATATACTTCACCAAGAGGCATGGTTTCACATTCCTTTAGCTGACTGCCTTGTGAATATTTCCCTTTTTAAAAAATTTTTTATTTTGTAGGATTTTCTTTTTTTTTTTTAAGACTTTATTTATTTATTTGATAGACACAGATCACAAGTAGGCAGAGAAGCAGGCAGAGAGAGAGGAGGAAGCAGGCTCCCCGCCGAGCAGAGAGCCTAATGTGGGGCTCAATCCCAGGACCCTGAGATCATGACCTGAGCTGAAGGCAGTGGCTTAACCCACTGAGCCACCCAGGCATCCCTTATTTTGTAGGATTTTCAAAACTTGTTAATGGGTTTATTTATTTTTAATAGAAAGGAAATTTTAATGTAGAACAAGTTTAGTAAACACCACATGTATTTTCTGTTGTTAATGACGATATACATTCAGGAATGTATTTTTTTAAAAAAAGAAAAAAAAACAGGACAAGAAAAATCCTAGAAAGAGGCTTCACAAGAAAAAAAATAAGCTCAAGTTCTATCCATCCCTCTCAATCAGAAGTGGCTTTTAGCACAAATCAGCAACCTCTTCCAATACACAAAAGCATTGCCATTTGCCTTGCAGGCAGAACATAAAACATGTCCCTTAGCTAGCAGGTTGCTTTAGTACTCAACTGGTCCGGTTTAAAATTCTTGTTTGTAGATCCAGTTTGTACATATCTGTAGGTATACTGAACAATCAACCATGTATTGTTCCATTGTTTTTTAAATGGAATTCTTATAGCTCAAGTAAGCTGTTAAGATTATAAAGAGGTCTCTCTGGGACGCTGGGTGGCTCAGTTGGTTGAGCGGCTGCCTTCGGCTCAGGTCATGATCCCAGCGTCCTGGGATCGAGTCCCACATCAGGCTCCTGGCTCGGCAGGGAGCCTGCTTCTCCCTCTGCCTCTGCCTGCCACTCTGTCTGCCTGTGCTCGCTTGCTCTCTCTCCCTCTCTCTCTGACAAATAAATAAATAAAATCTTTAAAAAAAAAAAAAGATTATAAAGAGGTCTCTCAAAAGACATTCTCAAATGAAAATACATTAAGGAGAAACCCTGAAAGGCAAATAAACCTAGTTGCTTTCCTCCTCCCCCGCCCCCCAACTAAAATGGTGGGATCAAGTTAGAATGTATGTTCTGAAGAGCAGCTCCATTTGTTTCCCTTTGAGAAAATGCCAAATTTTTCTGGACTGATACAATTTAAAAACTAAACCAATAAAAAAATACATATATACCATAAGATACTATAAAACTTGGTTCTCCATTGATTTTTTAAAATAAAATTCCAAGCTTTTAAATTTTTTATCTTAGCATGATCATGGGCTGACCAATGCAACCAATACTATTTCTTAAGATTTCCCTTCAAAGAGCTCTTCTTCTCCTCCAACTCTATGATTCTATGATGACTTAGCACCATATACCCAACAACAATGGCTATATTTCTCTGGTCTTGGGGTAAGCCACTGTCTGAAGCTGAGGCAATCTCAGGATTTTTTTTTTTTTTTTATAGGAATCTGAGAAGTCATTGACCTAGGTTGGTTGCCATAGTTGTGAAACGTGAGAATCAGGATTATAGCATGGCTCTCATGTTTCCACTCCTACAGAAGAAGCTAGTCTGAAAGGCTCCAGCAAGCATTCAGAGGAAATTGAATGAAATATGTAGTGAGTCCTGTTGACATGTGAATTAATTGTTCTTCTTGCTCCTGTCACTTGGTAACATCTTTCAGTGGTTTGGTTTCCTGAGTTGATATATTCTTCTTTTCTTTAAGGTAATTCAAATTGGATTTTTTTTAACCCTTAACAGTCTGATTAATATAGATCCCAAAACTAAAGGGGTAATTAGCCTAAAGCAAGGTTCACAACATTAAAATTGTGAAAAAGATTTAATAAAAATGTCTACAC
This sequence comes from Mellivora capensis, assembly GCA_004024625.1. Taxonomy (NCBI): domain Eukaryota; kingdom Metazoa; phylum Chordata; class Mammalia; order Carnivora; family Mustelidae; genus Mellivora; species Mellivora capensis. Next base: position 1,564 of record PISX010004624.1, on the reverse strand, counting down.
AATTCTTCTCCAAACAGAAGGAAATGAGCTAAAGATGTTAAAAGAAAGCCCAAAGAAATTTTGTTGAGTCTTCTATTTTAAAGACAGTTAAAATTAACACAGTAAGAAAGAAATTATCATGTAATTTAACTGAGTCAGGAGAATGATTTAAAAGTATGATACCATCATAAGAACCCTCCCAAGCTTGAACTATAGCAAGTAAATCTGGTCAAAATTTCAGAATTCTGGTGAGAATTTGACTGCATTATCTAATATTACACCAAGAGGATGCAAATAAGCTTTGCCTTTTATCTCTCAGAGTTCTGTGTAGTTACTGAGGATGTTCTGTCACAAAGAATGAAGAAAATTGTAAATCAAAATTCCACTCTTTTATTAACTAGGTTGATTCTTAGCTATTTTGAGTTTCTCTAGTGAGCAAAACATCTTCATTCCCTGGATCCAAATCCAGACTGTGATATGTCTGACCTGGCAATGCTGCAAAACTGAGTCATTGGTTGGTACTTTTATAAACACTCTACACATGCCTTGTTTATCTTGTAAACTGCCCTGTCTCTGGTCCATTGTTTATACTTCAACCAGAGGGATTTTTAAAATAATTTAAATCTTATTTTTAACATTGTCTTGCTTAAGTTTAGTCAGGGGATACTATTAGTCCTCAAGCTAAAATATAAACACCTAGCAGAAATCACAGAATCTCTACTATTGCTTGAATCTTGCTTTCTTTAAGGGGCTTTTCTTAGCTCCTGGCACTGGGCTAGATACGGTCTCCCTTCATTATAAGCCTGTATCTACAAATAAATTCTCTGATTGTCACACTTCCCACATTCAATTACCATGTCCCAATAGTTCTGCAGTAGAATAGAAATCTTTGAGATTTGTTGTTTTTATTACTATTTTCACCATTTTTCCAGAACAGCATCTGAAACATACTTGATTCACACACACACACACACACACACACACACACACACACTTTAATAAACACAAGTTTTTAAAAAATCACATTTTTTATTTTTATTTTTATTTTTTTAATAATTTTTTTTATTTTTTTATAAACATATTTTTATCCCCAGGGGTACATGTCTGTGAATCGCCAGGTTTACACACTTCACAGCACTAACCATAGCACATACCCTCCCATTACCCCACCCCCCTTTCCCGACTGCCTCCCCCCAGCAACCCTCAGTTTGTTTTGTGAGATTAAGAGTCACTTATGGTTTGTCTCCCTCCCAATCCCATCTTGTTTCTTTTCTTCTTTTTCTACCCCCCTAGTCCCCCATGTTGCATCTTCACTTCTCATATCAGGGATATCATTTGATAGTTGTCTTTCTCTGATTGACTTATTTCACTAAGCATGATACCCTTTAGTTCCATCCACGTCATTGCGAATGGCAAGATTTCATTTCTTTTGATGGCTGCATAGTATTCCATCGTGTATATATACCACATCTTCTTTATCCATTCATCTGTTGATGGACATCTAGGTTCTTTCCATAGTTTGGCTATTGTAGACATTGCTGCTATAAACATTCGGGTGCACGTGCCCCTTCGGATCACTACGTTT